>ML260134.1:88767-107561 GCA_005239495.1 Nicotiana undulata | reverse complement strand
GAGAAATTTTTGATACTTTTTCCCTCCTTATAATTGTTAGCCCCCCCCCCCCCCCCCCCCCCGATTCTTTCTCTTTGATTCCCGTAAGATGAGGATTGAAGATTCGAATTTCTCCAACAAATTATCAAAATAAACCCTGACTGAAGAGTTTTCTATCTTAAGTTAAGACTTTGAATTATTCTATTTTTTTTCAAAGAAAGTTTGGATAAATGAGAAAAAAAGAATTCTTATCCAAGTTCTTATCTCTGCATATTGGATCGTTCAATTATATTGCTATTATAACCAAAAAATAAAAAGTAAAAAAAAAAAACACCAACTTGCGTAATCACCAACTACCTAACCACCTGTAATGACCCAGCCGGTCGTTTCGAGAGTTATAGTTCCGTTTCCCCTATTTCTGCTCCTTTTTGTGTTCTTCAGCTATATTATGATATGTCAGGTTAGTTGGTTCGGGTCCGGAGCGGAATGGGACACTTAGTCTCATATTTAGAAGTTTAAGTTGGAAAAGTCAATCGGATGTAGACTTATGTATAAACGATCTCGTATTTGGATTTTTATGGTTCAGTTAGCTCTGTTAGGCGATTTCGGACTTAGGAGCGCGTCCGGAATGTGATTTGGAGGTCCGTAGTAGAATTTGGTTTGAATTGACGAAAGTTGAAAATTTAACGATTTTGGTTGGCAGTTAAAAATTTGATATCGGGGTCGGAATGGAATTCCGGAAGTTAGAATTGGTTCGTAGTGTCATTTGTGACGTGTATGTAAAATTTGAGTTCATTCGGACGTGGTTTGGTAGGTTTCGGCGTCGTTTGCGGAATTTAGAAGTTTAGAAGTTCTTAGGCTTGAATCCGAGGGTAATTTGGTGTTTTGATGTTGTTTTGAGTGTTTCGAAGGTTCGACTAAGTTCGTATGTTGATATGTGACTTGTTGGTATGGCTGGTTGAGGTCCCGAGGGTCTCGGGTGTGTTTCGGGTTGTAAACAGATCAATTTTTGGTGTTGGGAGATAGCTGATTCTACTGGCGTTTGAGGCTATTGGTATTTTCCGCACTTGCGGATGGGGAGCCGCAGGTGCGCTTGGGTAGTCGCAGGTGCGGGCAATGTTGAGGTGGGTTGGATCCGCAGGTGCGTACGATTGGTCGCATCTGCGAGCCCGCAGGTGCGAGACCTTGGGCGCAGAGGCGGAAGAGGAGAGTTAAGCCAGTTCCGCAGAAGCGGAAGAGTTGCGCAGGTGTGCGCCGCAGGTGCGGAAATGAAGGACCTTACTGGTTTCCGCAGGTGCACATATTTAGCCGCATGTGCGAAAGGCCTCGGCAGAAAGTATAAAAAGGAGACTTTGCGAATTTTGGTTCATGTCCACCATTTTCAAGTCGGTTTTTGGAGTGATTTTGAAGGGAGATTCAAGTGTTTTCAGTGAGGTAAGTTGCTTGAGCTCTAATACTCATATCTATGGTGTTTTCCCGTTGTTTTGTCATTTAATTAGTGGAATTTAGGGGTGAAAATGAGGGGTTAGGGCTCGGGATTTTGGAGAGTTTAATTGGAGTATTTGAGGGACCAAATGATGTCGGATTTTGACAAACTTTGTATGTATGGACTCGTGAGTGAATGTGCTTTCAAGTTTTATAATTTTTATCGGATTTAGAGACGTGGGCTCGGAGGCCGGGTTTGATCCGATTTCTGGTTTGAGGTCTAATTTGGTAGTTTTTCTTGTGGAATTCATTCCTTTAGTGTATATTGATGGTATTGTGTTGGTTATGTATAGATCTAGAGCATTTGGAGGCAGAATCGAGGGGCAAGAGCATCGCGGAGTAGAGATTTGATCGGTTTAAGGTAAGTAACGATTGTAAATCTGGTCCTGAAGGTATGAAACCCCCGATTTTTGTGTCATTTTACTATTTGGAGGTGTCGCACATGCTAGGTGACGGGCGTGTGGGCGTGCACCGTGGGGGATTGTGACTTGGTCCGTCATGTAGCAACTGTAAAGTTGAATATTTTTGTGAAACTATATACTTCTTATGTGTTTTAGAAAGAAATTCTGAAAATCAGGCTGGATACCATGTTTAGGCCTTATGCCAGTGTTGTTTGGATCCTCAGGGGTCTTGGTCTTTTCTTGTTGTTCCTCACTATTTTGATTGAAAATGTGTACTCGATCATGTTTATCTCAGTCTATGTTACTCTATTTTTGATGCATCATATAAATGTTGTGTGGGTTGAATACTTTGATTTCTGAGAGGCCGAGAGGTTTATGAATAAGTGAGGCCGATGGCATGATTTGTGAGGATATTTATGGGATCGGGCTGCACGTCACAACATGTTTCATTGATTCTGCCATGATGGGCATTGATATAGCGCTTGGGCTGAAGGAGCCCCTCCGGAGTCTGTACACACCCCCAGTGAGCGCAGGTACCTACTGAGTGCGAGTGCTGAGTGATTGGGAGACATGAGTGATGTTTGCCCGAGGGGCTGTATATGAGTGATGTTTGCCCGAGGGACTGTTTTTGATTTCATCATTTTGCTCAAATGTGCATTGAGCCTTTGTTTGAAAACTGTTGAAAGATGTTTTTAAATGATTTTACCGGAACTGGATTCAAACGAGCTAATTTGACGCAAACTCTAGTTTTAAAGCATAGCGTATTTTACTAAGTTTTTGTGATATGAACTATACTTGCATTTTTGCTCCTCACTACTTCTCAGTCTTTATTTACTGTTGTTACTTACTGAGTTGGCATACTCATGTTACTCCCTGCACCTTGTGTGCAGATCAAGGCGTTTCTGGACACGGTAACAATTGTTGATTATTCAGCTGCCTGGCGATCGCAACCCTGCTTTTCTCCCTCTTTATTTTCCCTTAGTTGTATTTGGTTATTTTCCAGACTATGTTAGCCTTGATATTGTCAGCCAAATTGTAGTAGTTGCTCATGACTGGTAACACCCTGATGTCGGGCTTTCTTTTCCGCACTGCTGTTTTGATTTGAACTCCTTTACGGAGGTTTTATAATGAATAACTGTGAATTATCTCTTAAGAATGAAATATTGATTTGTTTCGGTAATGTGTCGACTCGCCTAGTACCATGATAAGCGACATCACAACAGGGTAGTTTTTGGAGTAGTGACACTACCACTCTGATCTCCATTAGTGGCAGAGGTAGAATCGCTAAAGGGGTTCAAAAAGAAAATTAAAGAGACTATGTCGCCAGTGAGAATTGAACTAGCAACCTTACAAAGGTTTTAAACTCCATTAATTACCGAGCTACGCTTTTAGGCTGTGACGTTGTGTCAAGGGAATTCAAAATAAATTATATCGCGGCACAAAACGAATTTCGCCTTATACATACGATGTAATTTTCCGATGAAGGTGGTTCGGATGAACCCCTTCCGCTCCCCTAAACAGCCCCTGATCCCCATACCGCACCTCATACTTAGAATACATACAGGAAAGCAAATATTAAAAGGAAAAAGATAGCATAAAAAATCATAGAAGAGTTGTAGATTGATGCATACTTGAAATGACAATAAAGACACTTGCTATAGTTGATTTGGCAAAACTGTTTAACCAATGTCAAAAATGCAAACCTAGTGAAAAGATACACCAAAAAAAAAAAGGAGCAAAGCCTAGAGATATTATTAATAAATAATCAATCAATTCTTTTGACTAAATGCCTAAACAACAGCTGACTTTGGTCACAATTTCCAGCATAATATGTGATGCATACTCACCCTAAAGGTATTATTATACACTCACTAGTAAGAGAGCTACAAAACTGGCATTGATTTTCTGCAGATACCTACCAGTAATTCTTTATCCAAGTTAGAGATTCGCTAATGTGGTTTCGGCTTATAGCCATCAACAGCAAAGTTTCTCGTGGCTGCAGGAAGAGCTAACCTAAGTCCATCAAGTTCAGGTTTTGCAATTACTTGACAACCTAGACGAGACCTGCAGACAACGAATGCAGAACATATGAGAAGCTTGAGAATACTACAGTAACTGACAAGTAATACGAATAGAAGGGACCTACGTCTCTGTGAGGCCAAAAGCAAGATCCAACATGTCATTCTCTTCGTCTGTTGGATCTTCTAGCTTGTTGTAGTAGTCCACATCCTGTCCAAAGTCGTTGAAGTTCAGATAACAAATGTAGCTCAGTTACAAGATCACAACATTCAAATGGATTCTTGACCCAGGAAAGCCCCAGCTGAGGTGACGGAGGGGTTTATGGCATTGACCTAATCATATGATTACATACCATAACAATCACATGACATGTGGAACAGGCAAGTGACCCTTCACATGCTCCTGCATCAAAGCCAATGTTGTTTGGTTAAACTTAACAGAGAACAAGGTATGGAAAGGTTGATATGCTAAGAAATGTAAATTCCACCAGAAACGCCCAAAATTGTTTTGGCATACAATTTGTCCCAGTGCCCTAAATAATTGTAGGGAGTCAAAGATGTGTCATCCAGTAACGTTAATCACATCTGTGTAAAGGAGGCTGCTCATATTAGGGGTCTAAAAATAAAATTAAGATAGATTAGGCCATAATTTGGCAAGAACTTTAGCACGTCTAATATGCCCAACTACCGTTTTATTGGAACCATGCTTCTTCCCATGCTAGAGCTCAGTGGCATTGACTCTCTAGATGATGTCTCAGAGATGCCTTGCCAGCTTTTAGGCACATTCCCACACTCATCCCATCACTATCACTGCTTCACTGGATCTTCAATATGAAGATGAGAAAACTTGCAGTGCTCCCGGTATTACTTGTGAATTTCTTTGAGCTACCGTACACTTTCACTAACTTGGAAATAACTAAGGAACTTCCTTCACATTTTTTCCAAGACTCAAAAGGTGAACTTAGATCATTGTTTTATCTAATTACTCTATTTTTCAGATAATAGATCACAACATCAACCCCAACAAAGTCATACTAAGTAACTGAAAGCAATGACCAGATTCATAAAGGTTTCACATCACCCAGAAAATCCATATTAATTTGGTTGAGGATGACCAATATTGATTACAAATATAAGAATTAACATGCCTCAACAAGGCTAACCTTCGAGCTCGATGTCATTTTCATGTGCAGCTTCTAACATAGACATTCCAACAGGGACCTTGATATGCTTCTCTTCTCCATCCTTGTCAACAAAGGTTACTGATATTCTGCAAGCCCAAACAAAGAACATGGAAAATTTGAGGCGAACAAAAAAGAAGAGGTCCACAATAACTTCAATGACGCTCTCCGTCAATTTATATGTCAAAGACGACTTCTCTGCTTCATAGCAGACTGAAGTTGCCCTTTAGATGTTCATAAATTTAGTTCTCTCTTTTACATAAAGGCAATGGTGACTAGCACCATATAATATATATGTATATCCAGTTTACAGAAACCTATATTTCCTAGTTTAAGGAGAAAGCAAGTGGTATAAAGACCAGAGAACAGTGTTAACAATTCCTCGAAGAACTCACGTTTGCTTTTCCTCGTTCCCTGCAGCAGTGCAATATTGTTCATGCCTCTGAAACACAAAACGAGATTCAGGTCATCCACAAGAGGTGAAGAGATGAAATTACAAAGAAAGAAACACTTGTTTCCCATAAAGAAATAAACGAAAAAGAAACCAAACCAAACAGGATTGGGTGCTAAAGAGCCTCGTAATTAATAATTCCACGAAAAATTGAATTACATCCATCTACCAAAGTTACTGACCAGGACCCGCGAAAAATGACATCTCGACAGAGGATCATGTGATGTCCCTGAGGTACAAGCTAGCAGTGCTGTAATACATCAACAAGAGGAAGAAAAAAAAAGTAATTTAGAACCTGAAACAAGTTAAGCCCATGAAAATTTAATATATGTGAAACATGGGTTTCCATAATATCTAGATGTACGGGAAAAGAAACTTCAAGTTCATTCTTCATTGCACCAGCCTCCTAATTTTTCGAAGTATTGTTTTGATAAGTAGAAAGATTTTATTCAGGGAAACAGCACCAAATTGGTGTTGGTTATATAAAAAATGTTATAAGAGATCATTGGCCCTTTAAGTTATGCAGGGAGCAAAGGAAATCCGTCATGGCATCTATATCATTTACATTTTTTTCCAATTACACCATAAAGTTAGTAACTGAAACTTTGTATTCACCTCAAAAGACTTTTCCTAGCCAAGGCGTATGTCTTCCTTTCCATTTTTATAAATCCTGTTCACATAAATGCCAAATCGATTTACACTTCACATCACCATATCATTAGGTCTCCCTTAGAGAGAATAGTATTTTACGTTCAATTCAAATCTATTTTCCAAGTAATTACAGTAACTCACTCATATAGAATTACATTAAGAATTATTCATACTTGTTAAAAGTAATTATGGTAGCTCCACTATATAGAATACACTAAAATACTTTTCATGCACTAGCTGATATATCCAATTAGAGGTGGCAAAATGGTTAAAAGAAAACAGTTAATCACCCATATTATCCGCTAAAAATGGGTTGGATAATGAACTATTTAAAAACGGGTCAAATATGGATAAGAGCCATATTATCCATTTAGAAAATGGATAACCAATAGGTAACCAATGGATAGCCAATGAGTCTAACTTTTACATTTGTAAAGCCTCAAATTGAGTGTTCCTCAAGTTAGGCAGACTAAGAATTCTCCCAAAAGTGATCATATATGGTTACCCATATTAGCCGACGGTTAACCATTTTTTTATCCGTATTAAATATGGGTCGGGTCGGATAATTTATCCGTTTTCATTACCTGTTTTCGACCCGAACCATATCCGAACGGACCCGCCCGTTTTCCACTCCTATATCCAATTATGCTATATATAGGGCAATGGGATTTTGTTAATGAAAAGACCAGATGCATTTCATGCCAAAATTGCTCTTTCTGAAGCAGGGTCAATAAATAAGCGCTGATGAGCTTTCCAAATTAAAGACCTAACTAGGCTCCTCACAACATCTAATTTAGAACAAAAAATTCGAACAATATCCCAATATATAATGTGTGTATATATAGAGAGAAAGTTTTACTAGCCAAAGAGCAGAGGCCAAATATTGCAAATATTCCTCTACTTTTCAACCTGGAATTTCTCCTCAATACACTAGTATCAAGAAATTCTACTCCTTCTAGGCATTTCTGATGTAGTGAGTATTATCATGGGTAAGGATTAAAAACTGTCCAACAGAAAGGAAAGGAAAAGATAGCGTACAACTATGTTGATACATTTGTAAGGAAGAAGTGGAATAAGATGAAAGTTTGTGTGGATTTTAAGAGGAAAGAATAAGTAAAGTAAAAGGTAAAAGCTTAACCTACTTTAAAATGAACTACATGAAACTTCATCATAATGCCAAAAGAATCATTTGGCACCATAAACAAAACAAATGAGCATTAAGAGTATTAGCATTGATTGATGCCATTTCCTTTCTTTTCTCAGCCTACCAATTAAACATGAAGAGATATATACCATGCTTCCTGAACACTTCATTTCCCTTGACACGCCTATCCTGAAGTGGTATAAGATAGGTACAAGCACTTCTTATGGACAGAACTTGCTTGTATAATTGAACTTGGTAAATATCAGATACAAATGGAAACACGAGTTCATGCACGTAATCTATCTTAAAACATAGCAGCATCAAAAAGTCCCATTTAAGAGGTACGTTTCTGCCAAATTTGAGCAGTGAGAAAAGTAGAGCTTTCCTTCACCCACATCTCTCCCTAAACTCCATCAAACTCAAGAAGTACAATCCCTCTTAACCCTCTCCATTCCCTTCTCACCTATTTCCTCAAACATCGTCACACAATCTCCATTTCCTCGATACTCGAAGCAAGGGAGGTGTCACTATTTGGGTTACTTTTATTCTTTCTTCTTAGTCGAGTATAGGAGTATACTTACAAGTTTTTACAATTGCAATATTTACTCACCAGTACCAGACACCTCTTTTTATAACGGTAGTGAGCGGGACAACGTATTCACACCTCAAGTATTCTATTAGGTACCTGTTACCTCCCCCAACAAACATATCGGATAACTTTATCCACCAAAATTTAGGCAGATGGGAATAGAATACCTAGTGTTTTTCTGCCTCCGCTGAGATTTGAGCCCGATACCTCATTGTTCTACACTTCTAACCCACACTAGTTGCAAAAATACAACATGAGTACACCACAAATTGGCTTCAATTGGCACCACTAGGACAACACTAATTTGCCCCTAAATAGCTTTCACATATAAGTTCGCAACCACTCTCTTGTTTTGGTTCACACAATCCAGTAGAAGGATAGAAACTAAAACCTAGATACAAAAAGGCAATAACTTTACCAAAATTTAAACTACCCTAATATATAAATGAGCCTAGATATGACATACACCACTTAAAGAACTCTATGGAAACAAAACCCCCAGCAAAACCCAGATACAAAAAGGCAATAACTTTATTAAAATTTGAACAACTCCAAATACAAATAAGCCTATAAATGCCATATACCATTTAAGGAATTCGATGGAAACAAAACCCCAGCTCGATTCCTCGTTGCTGTGTTGTAACTCCTACACCCTACTTTCAAAAATGATCCAAAAGCCTACATTAAACAGAAAAACTCTTCAGAAATCACCCAATTAATATACTTTTTATATAAATATCTACATAAAGAACATAATTAAAAACCAAATAAAAACACCATTAGAAGAACAGAGAGAGACTTACAGAGCATCGAGCAAAGCGACGGGCGATTCGGATGACATGGAAGCCGACCATTTTCTGATCGTTCACCGTTACACCAGAGAGAAATGGAAAACGGGTCGGGTTTGGACACAATTTTCGGATTCGGCTTCAGTTAAAGCCCTACTAAACCCCCAGTTATTTTATTGGGAGATTTGGGAGAGTGCGAAAATATGAAAAGCTAGTTTGTCCTTTTCATTTTTTTTTTGTGAGGTGGCAAGATGTTCCACATATCTCTGTATTCAGATAAATAAATATAAAATTCAAAAATACATTATTGCTATTCTTCAAAGAATTATCAAATATACATTATTAAAAAAATTCAAATAAAGAGGTTGGGATATTTTCTATTTTAATAATTTGCTTATTTAAAAATATTTTGGCAAGGATATTAATTTAACTCATTGGATCTTGATAAATAATTTTTTATCTAAAATAATAAATGCTGCCACATAAATTATGTAAGTTATATGGATAGATCGGCTTTAACATTCTTTACATAAAATTAAAGGTCTTAAAGTTCCATCACATTTATAAGTATTAATTTGAATTTGGAAAAACTAATTTTGAGTTTAATTTTTGAAATAAACTATTTTTTTGTATTATTTTATGACTGAAATGGAGATGGCTTATTCATCTATGTGTTCTCTGAGTAACTGTCGAAGGTTTATTATACAAATACTATATTAACATTAGTTTGAGGAATTAGGTTAAGGAGCCACAAATTGATGCAGGTTCTTTATTTTCTTGTTTTCTAGTTTTTGTTAACAAAGAATTATGGTCATTCTCTATGATTGTTGAATTATATATAGGTAAAATGTTATTTGAGTTTAAATTAAATGCTTAAATATGAGGAGTAGTTCAAATATGAAAAAGTTTAATATCAAAGTCCTAAATATTAGGAGAATAATTAAATGACTATTTTATCCAATATAAACTTCAATTTTTAAAGGATTAAAAAGGCGAATGACATTTCGTTAATGACCTTCGTGCTTTTAATTTCGTATAGATAGATAGATAGATATGATACACTTATACAGATTTTTTTCCAGTGGCTATATAAAATCTTATTCAATCTTCCTCCTCTTGACCAGCAAGCTATAGCTAGTCAAATCTCTCAACAATAAAATACTGCAATTCCTCACTTTGCAACCACTTTTATGGCTAAATTGGCCACATTAGTCAGAGGAAATGGTACAAAATAACTGGTTACAATATAAATAAAAGAAAATAACTCTGTAAAAATCTCTTGTTTTTTATCCATCTTCTATGTCTTAACATAAAGATCTCATGTGATGGCCACCATATGAATGCATCTGCGCATCACTTAGCCCCATCATGGATGCCCTGTTAAAATTCGCCGGCCTTCGCTTAAAACCAAGAGCATTGCCAGACCTTGATATTATTTCAAGAATCAAGAGAATACTGGGAATCAACATTGGCAAATCAAAAAGATTTTCATGAATGCATTTCAGTTCATGCTTATGGCTCAATTGTCCAAGTAATACAAACTGATTTCGTGGCAGGCCCATGAGTCATATCCGTCGTAGAATCTCCACTGCTTGTCGCCTAATGTCATCCCCTCAGAGAAAATGCTGCTAATGTTTACTGCATCATTGTAGTTTCTCTGCTTTGCACTCTTTTACTCTTGCCCTTATCCTGTCCACTTTGACCAATCGCGAGTATCCTATAATCATTGTTGTTTGTTCACCAACCTTTTCACATGGCATTTCATCCAATAAATCCCTTGTTCCTTGTGCTTTCCGGACCAATAATTGGACATGCAGAAACTAAGAAATATGCAGACTTTTCCACAAATAGTTCTAGCCTGGAATCACAAGTTTATAATGGAGAGAAGTTGACAGTGTGTGCTCTCGTCATATTTCCAATAGGAGCTTGTGAGGGCATAACAAGTAGAATCATAACAAACAACATAGAGTGCCGATGCTTATGTCACACCATCCAGCTACTATAACCATCTCTCAAGAATCAAAGGCTCCTGCAGCCAATTTGTTTCTAAGACTCTATCTTTAATTGCTGGATGTCATTGTAAACGGTTCTTGAAATCAGACCTCTTTGCACCACATTACTCCAAAACATATCTAAAAGGCTATTCTCATCAGAGTAAGAAGCATTAAAACTTTTGTAGATTTTGAGAGTTATCATTAGCCTTCTTCTGTACATCTCGTCTAACAAATGTGAAGCGGCGTCAAGCTTCCCTACTTTAAAATAAGCATAAGCAAGAGTAGCATATACTAGACTATCTCCAAGCACACCCTTTGTTTGCATAATGTGGAAAACCTTTTCAGCGCTATCTATTCTACCTCTTTTGCACAACCTCCTAACTATTGCCCTATAAAAGGATATGTCAACAAGATAGCCTCTTCTTATAAACTCATCTATCAACGAGAGAACTGCTATATCATTGTTCTGGTGGCAGTAAACATCCACAAGCCACGAATATGAGTAATAACTGGGAGAAAGTCCAACACTAACCATGTCAAATAAGATCTCTTTGGCCCCATCTATATCCTTTGCCTTACAAAATCCATTAATCATAGCATTGTAAGTGAAGCGGTCAGGTTTTAGACCAGCTTCGAGCATCTTATTTTTCACTTTCAGAGCAGATCTCATGTCCCCGATCTTGCAGTAACCATTAATCAAAGTGTTGCATGTCACATTATCAGGTACAACTTTCTTCTCGTTCATCTCATTTAATAGTATATTTGCATCCTTCATCTGACCTTCTTCACACAATTTCCGTAGAATTGAATTATAAGTGACAACCCCTGGATACAAACCCTTTGCCTCCATTGCATCTCTCAATCTCAAAGCTTCAGTAACGCTGTTGGCTCTGCAATATCCATCTATCAATGTAGTGTAAGTAACCAGGTTAGCGGTTGCGTCTTTAATTTCCTTAAAAAGCCTCATAGCCTCCCTCATCCTCCCTTCCCTACAGTAACTGTAAATTAAGGAATTATAGGTTACAATATCAGGACATACTCCTGCTCTTTCCATCCTATCCTGCACGCACAAAGCTTCATAATGCATGCCTTTCCTGCAGTACAATGATATCAATGTGTTATATGTGTAAAGGTCAGGGAATGTAGCTTTAAACTCCATTTCTCTCAACAAATCTTCAGCCCGCTCTACATCACCAGACTTACAACAGGCATGCATAAGCACGTTGTAGATATACATATTTGGAACCACCCCCATTTTCTGCATCTTTTTGTAAGTTTTCCATAAAGTATCAGTCAACCCATCCTTGACCAATGAATTCAGAAGGGTAGTACAAGCATGTGTATGGAGAATAAGCTTACAAACCTTCATATGCTCAAAAACTTGAATTGCATCGTGAGGTAGCTTTGAATTAGCATAGAAAATAACCAACCAACTTAAAAGATGCGAGTTCACATCCTTGTCCTGATTGGAGCTCACAAGGGCATTCAGAACTGTCGGCGATGATAAAAAATCTTTACGCGCCACCTTCTGAAGCATATCTTGTGCAGTTTTGAAGTGTTTTTGTTTGGTGAGTATGTAAATCATAGTCCAAGAAGATTGCAACGAATGCTTGTAATTGGGAACTGATTCAGCCCACTTAAAGAATGACCATGAACGGGAGAAACAATATGGTGATATATCAAGAAGGGCTTGACTAATAGTGGTGGAAGTCACAGATGAACCGAGTTTAGGCTTCAAAAGATTGTCCCAGTTTCCCTTGAGGACAGCTGCAGCAACAGCTTTGACCATTTCACTTTCAACAGTCGCACAAAACAGGTTGGCCATGGATAAGAAAAATAAGCCACCCAAAGTTCAACACATTTCCAAGGTTTCTAGCAGTTTTTGCTCAAATCATTATGATGCGGAAAAATATTATTGAGTACCGATTCTCCACTTTGGTGTATATCAGTCATCAGACTCGTCGATGCTTGCTGCAAAAGTAATATAATGACCCAAAAGAGAAGATAATTTCAGAGTAAGAACTCAGATATAGGAAACAAAAAGTTACCAGTAACCACCAATAAGAAAGACAAACAGAAAAGCAAGGCATTGTAACGATATAATGAATTCAAAGCCTGCATCTAAAAGGACAACGGCCTACGCCAACCCATTGAACAAAAATGGCTTTTTTGGTACAAAGAAACGGCCTATGCTATAAGTATAGATATGTTCATATAGCTCCTAGCACCTATTTCTGACCTCCTATAACTGGTTGGTTACGCTGGTAAGTTTCCGTGGCAACACGCTATAGGAAGTCGATTGGCGCTTGATTATGCGCTCTTCGGTACAGTCTATCGAGTTTCCTCCGAAGCAACTTACGCATATAGACGTTTACCCACCGATTCTTCACACATAAAACAAATGCCTTATACCTAATCCAATATTACGCTTATACACGACACGCGCACACACACAAACATCTTTTTTTCTTCTTGTCAATTTTACTATCCAAAAGTAAATGGCTGAAAAGCACTTTCAGCGGTTAAAAGCAGTGGCGGACCCAGGATTTTGTGCAAGCGGTTCAATCTTAAAAGTACACAACTTTAGGCGTAAAATAGTAGTTGTCAAGTGGGTTCAAGTAAAATATTTATACAAAATTTATGCTGCTTTAATTGTAATTTATACATATACAAAGTATTATTTTTTGGTGAAGCGGGTTCAGTTGAACCCACTTGCCACCACATGCGTCCGCCACTGGTTAAAAGTAACCCTTACTGTAGGTCCTACACTACAATTTCTAACTATTAACTTATAGAATTTATATTCATCTTAAGCCTTAAAATTCTGCTAGCTGTTCTGGACCAATGTCCCAGAAATTGGACATGTAAATGTGTCTAGTAAGATTAGGGGAGCACATGTTACACTGCAAAGAAAGATAACAATAATTTAACTTAGGAAAATCACAAAGGACCAATAAAGATTGAATTTTGAGGCTTTGTTATAAAAACTAAGAACTGAGGAGTAGATACACAAATCACTGTAACACAAATTCAAGAATTCGGATTCTACCATTAAAGCCAATTAATTAAAGTAATTAGGGTTTTGTCATGATAAAGCTAAGAAATCAGATATGTAGAGAGAGAAAGAGTACCTGCAGTTCGATTTCGCCGGAGAGAGAGAGAGAATCACTTTGGTTGCTATAGTCACACTCACACGAGTAATACATAGCTAAGTAATTTTTTTTACAAGGTACTACTCATCTTCTCCAAAATAAGTAATTTTTTAATATTTTTTTTGTGATCCAAAATAATTGATTTTTTATATTTCAAAAATAAATTAATTATTTTTTTTAATATTGCCCTTGGAATAAATAGTATTCGAGTATATATTAGGAATATTTATGTGGAATAGTAAAGATTAATATGGTCAATTTCATTGCTAATTAATGTTAAAAGGTAAATTTCTTAATCTGCGTGAAAACATGCAAAAAATCACTTATTTTGGATCAGATGGAGTACATGACTAATAATTTTAAAATAAATAAATAATTACAGACTAAATTTAGCTTATTATTGAACAAATTGATTCTGAATTAAGTTGTCCTCAATTTTGGGGCAAGTGCACATATAGTTTGAGACCCTGTTTAGGGGTCATTTGGTACGATAAAAATTTAACATTGCCTTATCTATTGTTTGGTTACTAATTTCGTAATTAAAAATAGTATTGAGATAACTTATAACAACCAGTAATCACAAGATAAGAGTAATAAAATTGACAATCCCAAGATTAATAACATATCAAACAGTAAATAAGAAATAATTAATCTCAGCATAACTAATCTCAACATAATTTGTCTTCAAACCAAACCACCCCTTAAGTCATACATAGTCCAATTTCTAAAAATTTGTAGGTTCAACGATTTCTAAATCAACTTTTGACATACACATTTGAAGTTGCAAAAATTTGTGTTTGTCAATTTAGACATTTATGTATGAAGTTTAGCTTGTTGTTCTTGTTTAACCAATAATAGTTTTTTAGGTCAAAGTCATTATCTAGAAAAAATCGGGTTACTGATAATCAAGATTTACTTCAGTTTCTCAACAATTTTGGAAAAATAGACCAAAGAATGAAAATGATCGAATAAGAAATAAACTGATAATCACTCCCAAAATTAAGGCTTAGAGCTTGGAGAATAAAGCGAAGCATAACAATATGGATTTCAATAATAATCGTTACTTGCCCTTACAAATGAGATTTCAGTCATTTTATAGGAGCATACAAGTATAATGGTTTCCTTACTTAATTTGGGATCATTAGTGGTATTAATTGTATTGATTGTTTGTTACCATGTTTAACCGTAACGAAAACATTTATGACTAAAGATTCCATGTAACTGTACCGATTTCCCTTATTTATGCCATGTTTGTGTATCTTCCCTTCTTTACAACCTTTATTCATTTCGCTCAAGTTTCTTCTTTTACACCTGTCAGGTCCGGTTCTTTCCTCATTGTAACCCCGTGGGTGTTTCTCCCGTACCTTTTCTACATTCTTTATTTCGTCTAATTAAGAGTGTCACTTGTCCTTACATCGATGTTCCACGTACCATGCCCCGTCATCTTGTTTATAGTCCACATGTCATTTTTTTCCACCAATACAGATAGTCCCTCCACTTTCTAAATTTTATCAACTGAATATTTGGGAAGTGGTAAGGTTTTATAGCGGGAACTCTTTGTCGTTGTCTCTCGAGTATCATTATGCCTCCTTCAGAATCGATGCGACGTATTCATTTAATGCCCATGCCACGTGGCTTCTTATGATTGGTTCTGTAGCTTTTAAGCGCCTTTTTAGGGTTTTTTCTGCGGTTGCGACAGTCACGAAGTGATGGTTCCATTATGACACTTCATAATGACCAATTTTAACGACAGTTGTATCTCCTTAGAAATACTTCATACTTTTTGATTTCTTGAAACCTTCTTGCTTCTGTATCCATTATCTTAGCCCTTTTCATATCTCTGTACCTTTCCTCTATATTTCCTTTGTTAAACATGTCTTCGTCAATACCAGACCTTCACAAAGTTGTGATCGTCGACGAGCTTGCTCCTTCTACTGCCCCTACTAGAAGTAGGAGAGGTAGTAGACTTCGTAGCCTTGGTTCGTTATCTACTCGTGGTTCCTCGTCTCAAAGTAGTTCTGTCAGGCCATCTTCATCTAGACCTAGGGCTCCTTTGACCCTGGATCGTTTTCTAGAAATAAGGACCTGAATGAACCTGTGCGTGAGCCTACAGTTGCTAAGATTGTTCCTCAAGAATTTTCTTTTGTATCAGATCGTGATACCATGAGGAATCAAGTCTCTTCTATAGTTTCCCTTAATCCTATCGAACTTTACTCAAGTTTAATCACTCATGGTCTTCTTTCGTAGTTCGACGAGAATGTCATTGGAGACTAGATTTCCTAGTGTTAATCCCTAGTGACAATCAAAGAATCGCCTCTTACCACGTCGATTTTTCTTTCGTTTATACCTACCCCTTCACTTTAGGATTTAAGCCTCCCATTGATCAAGTGATCATCAAGTTTTGTCACTATTTTAATGTTTTCCTTGACCAAATTGGTCCTATCATGTGGAGGGCTATAGCGTGCCTTCGTTATTTGTCGGATTTGGTCTCCGTTCCTTTTACCTTTCGTCACTTCAGCTTTACTCCCCCAAGTTGTTTCATGAAGGTGTCTTTTCCGTCGTGGCTAAAAGTAAAAAGGTGTTAGTTAGCCCCGAGGATGACCGAGACCATGGTCGGTATGCCCACTTTGTTGTTGCCCTCACTAGTGGGTTATTGGGTGAAGAAAACGTGTCTTTTCTAGAAAAATGGAATTTTGCACGTAGGTTTTCTTCTCTTTTATATGTCTTAAATTCCTTCATGTAATCACACATCCATTTTTCAGCAACCATGGAAGTCTTTGAAGAAATTTCCGACTTTCGTGCTTGGGCAGAAAAGATGTTGACTATTGCTCCTATGGACAAAAGATCATGGAAATTTCTTTCAGAAAAATTCGGTTGGAAAGTGAAGACACATAGTACTTTTCACCCTCGTAGTTCTTCTCCTTCTTTTACTTGTTCACATGTAAATTTTCCATCATCCCCCTCTTTTTATTAGGGTTTTCTATTCGTCGCATTAGTCCCACATCTGTTCAATCAACCAGACTTTCCGTAAGTCTTGCTCAGGAACAGATTTTTAGTGCTTCCTCCTCTAAGAGGAAAACTAATGAAACTCGTGGGTCTGATGATGAAGATGAGGTAGAAGAAGGTTCTTTGGTGAGAAAACCGCATGTCAGGAGACGCGTGGTTTCTGATGATGAAACCCATGTTTATCTTGATCCTCCACCAAGTTCAATTCCTTTCAGACCCATTGATGATCCAGAGAATATTCCTTTAGAAATCTCTGATGAAGACACTAGTAACACAGTTAATCCCCCATCTAGTAATGTTGATAGGTTGTTCGCCCATGGCTTTGAGGGTGAAGAAGGCCTCGAGCCTATTTCTGAGGAATTACCTCTTGCTTCCCGTCTAGTTTTATTTATTGTTAACCCCATGTGTCTTTACCTGAGAGAGAAATGAGAAAAGTTGTAATTGAAGTCTCTGAGGGTGGAAATTTATTGAGGAAGTACGGTCTAGCTGATGTATGGTTGAATCCATTGTTAGGACCCGTGGAGAAGAAGTTGGAAAGCCACAACTCCCTAACCTTAATGAATGACATTGTCCATTCTTCTCTTGAGGTATAAGCTTACTTACATTTCCTTCCTTCCTTTTCCCCATTTGTAACTCTTCTTCTCCTACCTTTGTTGTAGATTAATTTGATAGGCACTAAGCTTATGAAAAGAGTCTCTTAAGCTGACAAGCAAGTAGTTGAGTTGCCTACCGAGACTGACAACTGGAAAGAACAATTTGAAGGTCTTCAATTTGAGAAGGCCATCTTGCATAAGAGAAGGGAGCTTTGGAACAACAAATGAGAATGATTTCCGTAGAGTTAGCGGTTGAAAAATCTTCTTCCAGACAAGTCTGGAAGGATGAGGATAGACTGGAATCCTCTTTTGTTGAACAACTTTCCAAGTCTACTGAAGAGATAAGAGGTTTGAAAGCATTCCTTAGTCAAAAAGAGGTTTACGCGGGTGAATTAGTTCAAACGCTTACCCAAGATCAGGAAGATCTTCGCACCTCTACAGATAAAATTCAGTTCTTAGAAAGTTCTCTTGCTCCATTGAAGACAACTTATGAAGCCTCAGAAGCAGAAAAAGAAGAGCTGAGAGTCGAAATTGATTAGTGGGAGAAGGACTACGAGGCCCTCAAGGATAAGTATCACTGGATGTTAGCTGGGCTTTTCTGATCACTTGCCTCGAGACTTTAACTGAAGCCAACCAGTAAGGTTTTGACCTTAATGCTGAGATTGCTAAGGCTAGAGAAGAAAATGATCAAACTCAACAACGTCAAAGCTTTTCCACACATGAAGATGAAGATTCTAAGGGTGATGGAGATGGACTTGTTCCTGGCGGAGCTGATGTTCAAGCCTCTTCTCTCCAAGTTGATCCCTCTTCTCCCGTTGATGATGCTCCTTGGTTTTCCCCTTTTTCCATACTCTTTTTTTGGCTTTTACTTGGAAGTCCCTTACGTTGGTTTTCTCCTTATTTTAACAACTTTGTGGAAGGTTTGTTTTTGCCGCCCCTGTCTTTTTAGGGTTAGATGACAAAAATATCACCCTTATTCTTTTAGGGTTAATATATATAAATGTCTTTATTGCTTTTACTGCATATTATGCTTTTTGTCCTTTTAATATTTGAGCTTTTTCTTGCTCTTACAAAATGCTTTAATAGACCATGACTTCGACATACACAAGTTTCTTTTATAAAAGAGGGCATTAACGACATAGATGAAGATGACGTCTCCTCTTCATATTGGTGAAAATATATGAAACATGAAGTATACATGTAAAGAAAAATAATTTGAGGAAGTTTTATGGGCTGAACAATGCCTTTGGTTCCTTTTGCTTCCTTCTTCACGCACAGTGTCCCCCCCCCCCCCCCCCCCCCGGGTCTGTTTTTGTTTGGAAAAAAAAACCAACAAAACCCCCCTTTTTTTTTTTTCTTTCT
>ML260134.1:71208-88723 GCA_005239495.1 Nicotiana undulata | reverse complement strand
CCCCCCGATGTTGGAGCTTTAAAGTATGAAATATCGAACACTAGATCACTCCTTTCTTTTGGTCCATTTCCTGAAAAGGAAAGTACGAACGAGAATCGGAGATTATTATTTAGATGATGACTGCATAACCCTTTTTTCCATCATAAATGTTGTAACCTAGACCGGGAGTAATTCAGTATTCCGCGTGTCTTTCAGGTTTAATATCATTATTTGGTACGGGCCAACTTTTTGCCTATCATCTAAAATGGTTAGTAAAATTCAAAAGAATAAAATAAAATCGAACTTGCGTGATACCTGACCGTGGGTATTTTACTCGACTAGAAGTCTAGAACTAATACTTATTCAAATGGACCGGATTCTAGTTCGATGGTAGCACCTTGCCATCCATGGTTTCCAACTCGTATGCTCTTTTTCCAGCGATGCCTCGAACTCTATATGGGCCTTCAAAATTTGGGTTCAATTTTCCTGCATTGGCCGCTTTTGTTGACCGGATCACCTTTTTTAGGACAAAGTCCCCAATCTTGAAGTACAACAAATTAGCTTTCCTGTTTTAGTATCGTTCAGTCATCTATTTTTGAGCCGTCATTCGAATTATTGTTGCCTCTCTTCTTTTTTCTAACAGATCCAAATTTACATGTAATTCTTCGTTATTTTCCTCTTCAGTGGAATGCATGTACCTCGTACGTGTGTTCACCTATCTCCACCAGAATTAAAGCTTTTTCACCATATACAAGTGAAAATAGAGTCTCACCCGTACTAGTTTTTGTTGTTGTTTGATAAGCCCGTAGTACCCCTGGTAACACTTCTGGCCATTTGCTTTTTGATTCTTTTAATCTCTTCTTTAAGTTATTGATAATAACTTTATTTGTCGATTCAGCTGGTCCGTTGGCCACAAGGTGCGGATGTAATTCATTTGATATACCAACTTTGAAAGAATTTTGTGATTTTCGTGCCTATGAGCTGTGGGCCATTGTCACATACAATTTCCTTTGGAACCCAAAATCGATATATAAAATTTCGCCAAATAAAATCCCTGACTTCTTTTTTCCCCCACCTGTTTGAAGCACCTGCTTCTACCCATTTTGAGAAATAATTTGTTAAAACTAACATAAATCGTACCTTTCTTAAAGGCCCATGGTGAATAACTGAATGCAACAATTCTGCTGGTCTGTGCATGTTATTGGCATATCGTTGACATTTTCTGCTTCTTCTTCCTTTTTTGGCCCAATAATATGATGCTCTTATTAATGTTTTCACTAACGATCTTCCCCTGGTGTGATTACCGTAATGCCCCTCATGTACTTCTCTCATTACATACTCCGTTTGTGATGGACCGAAGTACCGTGCTAGAGGTTCACCAAACATCTTACGATATAAATTTGTACGAATTAAGTAGCACCAAGCAGCTATCTACTGAAGCAATTGTGACTTCTTCTTATCTTCAGACAAGATACTGCAAAAAGATCACAAATTCGTTTCTCCAATCCCAAGTTAAATTATTAAAATTTACCTCACTCTTGGTTTGATCAAGTGCTGAATGAAACAAATGTATCGCAATAGCATTTTCTGCATTTGTTACGTCCGCAATAGACACAAGATTTGCTAACACGTCTGCTTCTGCATTTTCTTCCCTGGTATATGCACGTCTTTCCATGTCTGGAATTGTCTAAGCAATTCTCGTACCTTTTGCAGGTATTGCTGCATTCGCATCTCTCTTGTCACACAAGTCCCCTACATTTGGTTAACCACTAACTGCGAGTCACTTTTGATCACAATTTGTTCAATACCAAGTTTCGTGCCAATTCTAAGTCTGCAATCACATCTTCGTACTATGCCTCATTATTGATGATTGAATAACATTTTATTCCTTGTCTTACGACTTCACCTGAAGGTGGAATTAGAACAATTCCTAAACCATCTCCTTTAACATTTAAGTAATCATCGGTAAATAGGGTCCAAGTCCCCGGATTAGCTCCGGTAAACACCTATAGTTCCTTCTCTACGTTAGAAACTAAATCCGTGCTAAAATCCGCTACAAAATCTGCTAAAACCTGCGATTTTATTGCAGTTCTAGGTTGATGTATGATAATACTCACTGAGTTTTATTGCCCATGTAGCTAATCTACATGATAATTCCTGTTTATGCAGTATATTCCTTAAGGGGCATAAATAGGATGACAATGAAAATAGGGTTGTAACTTCCTAGATGCCACAATTAATGCCCAAGCAAGCTTTTCAAGTGTGGATACAACGTCTGAGCATTTAGTGAAGATTTACTAATATAATAAATTGGATATTGTTTACCTTTATCTTTCGCACCAACACTGCACTTACCACTACCTCTGACAGCGCGAGGTAAATGAGCAATCTTTCACCGTCTTTTGGTTTGGCTAACAAAGGCCGATTTGATAGATACGACTTTAGGTCCTTAAGATCTTGTTGTCACTCGTCAGTCCATTCAAACTGATTCTGCTTTTTCAATACTAAAAAGAATTTAAAATTTTTTTCTGACGATTTTGATATAAACCTCCCCAGAGTTGCTATCCCGCATGTTAATCTTTGCACCTCCTTCTTGCTCGTGAGTATATCTGGTATTTCGTCAATAGCTTTGATCTTTGCAAGATTCACTTCAATACCCCTATTAGAAACAAGAAAACCTAATAACTTACTTGAAGCCACGCCAAAAACACATTTTTTTTGAATTTAGCTATATATTAGACTTGCAGAGAATCTCAAAAGATACCTGGCAAGTGTTGAAAATGATCTCCCGCTTGTGTTGACTTGACCAACAAATCGTCTATAACTCTATGTAGACTTGCATAGTTTTTCCCAGATGTTCTTGAAATATTTTAGTCACTTATCTTTGATATGTGGCTCCATTATTTTTCAAGCCAAATGTCATGACTTTATGACAGTAAGTCCCCCTATCTGTGATAAACGAAGTTTTTTCTTCAACTAGAGGGTCTATTTTTAATTGGTTATATCCTGAATATGCATCTAAAAAACTTAAAAGTTCACGACCTACTGGAATCAATTAGCTGATCTATATGCGATAAAGGAAATGAATCTTTAGGACAAACTTTATTTAAATCAATATAATCTACACAAACTCGCCATTTTCTATTCTTTTTGGGAACTACCACGGTATTAGCTAATCAGTCAGGGTACTTTACCTCTCGTATTGACCGAATTTTTAAAAGCTTTTGTACCTCATCTTGGATCACTTGATTTATGAAGGATCTTTGCTTTCTCTTCTTCTGCTTGACAGGTGGGTGTAATGGAACCTCATTCAGTTTCTAAGTCATCACCTCCGGTGGTATACCTGTCTTATCTGAGTGCGACGAAGCAAATCAATCTGTGTTAGTTCGTAAAAATTTAATTAACTTACTTTTCCTTTATGGGCTTAAATTTGCTCTAATGTAAAATTTTCTGTCTGGCCAGTGGACAAATAATATAACAGCTTCGAGCTCCTCAGTAGTTGTCTTAATATTTTCAATTTCTTCTGGCTCTTGAATAACATCAGGTCTTGAATCAACACCGGTCTATCCTTGTGTTCAGTTGAGGTTTTCGTAACAACGTCCTCAACCAAATTCCGTAATTGCTATTTCGCATCTGCATCATTGGCTCCCGTGCTCGCGATCACCACTGAGTTGATACTTCTAGAAGCTTGCTAATCTCCACAGGTTTGGCAGATTCCCCATTGTGAAGAAAATTTGATAACTTGATGCAATATGGAAGGGACATCGTCCATATCGTTAATCCACGTTCTTCCCAGAATTATATTATAGGCCATGTTCGCGTCTATCACCTGGAACTTTGTATCCTTGACAACCCCTTCTACAAATGTGGTGAGTACAACTTCCCCTTTTGTGATAACGCTCGAATTATCAAACCCGGAGAAGGACCTCATTTTTTGTATGACCTTATCATTAGCTTGAGTTTCATTCACCACCCTCAGTAAAATGATATTTATTAAGCTACCTGGATCAATCAAAACTCATTTTACATTAGTATCATGTACAAGTAAAGATATTACCAGTGCATCGTTGTGAGAAATTATCAAGTCGTCCACATCCTCATCATCGAATGTTATACTGTCACTATCCAAGACTTGGCGAACTCGCTTTCCGTGAGTGACCATGACTTTTGACGTATTTTTTGCGGCCATTTATGTTACTCCATTGACCTCATCTCCCCCAGTTGTTACTTTGATTGTTCTTTTTGGTGATGGAAGTTTTGGGGCTCTTGTCTATTCTTCATATATGATTGTCTTTCTTTCTCACCGAACAAATCAGTAAGATAACCTTGCTTCAACAAATGGACGACTTCTCATTGTAGTAGCCTACAATATGTTGTTCTATGACCATGATCGTTATGAAACTCGCACAAAAAATCTGGATTTCTTTTGCTTGGATCTGATCTCATTTCTTTAGTTCACCACACCTTATCCCCTAAACCTCTTAAAACAACCACTAACTCGGAGATGCTGATGTTAAAGTTGTAATCTCCTATCCTTGCTTGCATATTGGAACCATTGCTTCATGCATCTCGTTCCTTTTTTGAACCTGGATGAAGAATCCGTGTCGAATCGTGTGCTTTCCTGTTTAGATCGAGAGTCTCATCCTGTCGGTCCCATGTATGGCTCGTACTTGTGTGTGACCTATATGTCACGGGTTCGAGCCACGAAAGCAACCACTAATGCTTGCATTAGGGTATGCTGTCTACATCACACTCCTTCGGATGCCGCCCTTCCTAGACAGTGGTGAAGCTAGAAATTTCGTAAATGGTGTTCAAATTTGAAAGAAGTAAAAAAAAATTCTGACAAAGGGTGTTCAATATATGTTATGTACCTTAAAATTGATATTTTACCTATATACGCAGTGTAATTTTCAGACAAAGAGTAATCAATTGCCCACCCTAACCAAATTGTAGCTTCGCCCCTGCCCCCAGACCCTGTGTAAACGCCGAATACTTTGTGCACCGGGCGACCCTGGGTTCTGTAAGTTGCTATTTTGGTCATAATATGGTCAAGAATCAACACAGTGAGCAATGAAGATACTTATATTATTTCCCAAAATTGTCTGCTTTACAAAAGGCTTGCACCACTCAATACTACGCAAATTTTCACTAAGGCAGACAACAACATAACAAAAAATTGCTAAGACAAAGGAGTCATTTGCCTTACTTTCACAACCTTTTGATTTGCCTGTTTAGTCTCAGGGCTGTGCAAAGGGTAAACTGTTTTACTATTTTGCCTCACTAACAATGGTGATGAAGAATTCCCAATATCTCTAAATGGTAGCCTTTTCTGTACTCCTGATTCTTTGCTACATGAATTTTCTTTTCTTCTCCCAACAGGCGAAAGTTCCGGCTTACAACTCCTATCATTGGCTCCGCGATTTTCCTTCAGACGATGCATGAACATGCGACTTTCCCTCTCTAGTTGTTTCCCTAAAGAAACAGGCGGCAAATCTTTCGTTGAGATTGCTTCCACACCTCTTTGTTTTTGCAGCTTTTGATTGGCATTTTCTTCTTTCAACCGACAAACTAGCACGCGTTTTTCCTTCTCTATTTGTTTGGCTAATGACACCAGAGGCGAATTCGGAGTAGATGTTACCTCCCTCTGATCATGTGCTATAGTTTTTGCTGCAGATAATTGACATTGCAGCTCATTGGCATTGGTTTCAAATGCTTGTGCTTTCTCTTTCCATTCCTCCACCTAATAAAAGCCAAGACATTGAGAATACTGTCCAAGAAATAATAATAGTGTCTGAACTTTTTATACTTTATATTAGATTCTTACAGAGGACTGTAAAGATTGGATTTCATGAGCAAAATTAAGGGCTCGATTTTCCCAGAAATCGCGAGAAGCCTGCAGTTCTTCCATTTCACCTCTGACTTGCTGCAGCATTTCTTGCATTTGTGACCATTGTTCAGTTTCAGCTCTCACTTGTTCTACGATCCTTCGGACTATAACCTTGCAACGCCCTGAGCATTTGTTCTCGTCGAGTGGCATCAACTCCTGTTTGTATGAAAGAAAGGGTGCAAAAACTATCTCATCAGTTCAAAACTAAAAAAATACCATCCATTCTTGTTTAATGTTGATTTCACGGATGATCATCGAACTAAGCTTTTATTGCAGCAAAGTCATAAAACTTAGTTCAATAACTAAAAATACATGAACTATCCCTATAATAATAACAACAACAACGACAACTCAGTAAACTCCCACAAGTGGGGTCTGAGGAGGGTAAGACGTACACAGCCTTATCCCTACGCTATAAGGGCACAGACGCCAGCTATCCGTATAGATAGCATAAAATGAAAATCTCTAGTAATTCATCAACTCGACGCCAAATATTACAGATTACAACATAAAGCTTCCATATCATCAAATACCACAGACAACACCTAAAACTATCCGGTGCACTAAGCTCCCACTATGCGCGGGATCGGGGGTGACAATTACAGGACTTCATCTTATGTTGATATGGTCCAGCATTTGGTGGTGACAAATTTAAAATAACTCTAAGGTTAAAAGCAGTATCTTAATCTTACAACAGGACAATATAAGAAAATAACAAAAGTTTCAGTATTACAGTATTATAATAAGTGCTCTACAGAGTTATTTAAATTATTGTTGAGATACAGACAAAAGAAGTACAATTATATGTATAAAACATTTTAACTTTCTGACTTTACCTGAGATGGTTGTCTAGTAGAAAAAGTTGATGAATGGTCTGTAAAAGAATCAATTCTCTTGGAAGTTGAAGCAGAACTGGCAACAGAACTGTTTGCTGTGCTAGTAAGTATTGCTCCATATTCTTCCTCCATTCTATCTAACATACCCTTTGACAATCCTTCCATTTTCTTTCTTAGAATCTCCACCTGCAAAATGTTTTTTTTTAATATTTTATTTTCCCAAAGCAGAAAATAGAACAAAGTCACTTTAAATTTTGTGCACCTATAGTGTACAAGCTTTTTTACACTATCATGTAAAGATAACCTGAGTACGAGGGTCTATCGTAAATAGTCTCTCCAATATGTTTACGTACACATTATCCTTTCCAGATCCCACTTGTGAGATTTCACTGATATCTACGTCAGCAACAAAATATTTTTGATGACCTAAAGATGTGGAAGATAACCTATTATAACGTAAAATATATTGATAGTGTAAAGATTCTTGACGTTGTTAGTAGTGAGCACATGTTAAATCATATAAATCATCTTGAATTTAGGTGACATTCACATATGCATCATATTTTTGGAAATGGAGTGAAGAAGATGATTGTTGAAAAGGGAGAATGAAGACAGACAAAAAAAGTACTTTTTATCATTAGTGAGTCAGTTAACTTATTAAATGTTGAGCTTAATTATGTTAATAATGAGAAAAAAAAATGCTCTTTATGGAATAAACAATAAATGATACAATTTTTTAAATAAATGTCCCCTTTCCAAGGTGAAATTTTCAAATGATAGTTCTCAAATAGTTATCCATCGCGTAAAAAACTCAAAAATTTATTACTATCTTTTTATTTTAATGGCCCACATGGATTCACCAATTACCCCTATTTCCAAGGTGAAATTTTCAAATGATAGTTCTCAAATAGTTATCCATCATAAAAAACTAATGCACACCACATTCAAAAGTAAAACCAATTATCATGTTCTTTTCTCAACAAGAAAAGTCCCCTTTCTTTTCTTGACCCGAAGGTCTGTCGGAAATAGTTTTTCTACGTTCATAAAGTAAGGGTAAGGTATGCATACCTATATTGCGCGGATTCTCTAAAATGTAGTCATACCCGTATCGGATCCTTCAAAAATGCACTACTTTTGGAGGATCCGACACGTATCCAACCACATTTTCGAAGAGTCCGAGCAACATAGCTGACGTTATCTGTAGGATTTACTTTATAGCCTCTTTTAAGCTAAGTACTTAATCAAGATTACAACTTTTTTTCTCTTTTTGGCAACTATACAATAGGTAAAGAAAACCAAAAACTTACATCAGTTGGTGTATTCTTGCTTTTGTCATTGCCGTTTGAAGCACAACTTTCTTTGTCAAGTTCATTGTTTGATTGATGAGTCAGTTGTTGTAATTCTTTGAGACTTTTTTCATCTGTTAAACCTCCAAGTTTCTCTAACCTTTTCTGTAAAAGACATGCTTTTTTATCAAAATTACTGCAATGTCTCACTTCAACATCTTTACTTTTACAACTTTTCTTTAACTCTTCAAGTTTCTCTGCCAAATCTTCAATCTCTTCTTCTAATACTGCATTCACATTCTTTCCTTCAAAAATCTTCTTTTTCCCCTGCAAAAATAAAGCAAGAAAAGTATAATTCTTACTTTGGCTTTTTTAAGGAGTAAATATAATATAAAGAATGAAAAAGATAGTCAGGTTCTCAACTAAATTGACATTGAACTTACTTAAAAGTAACAAAACATTAAAATAATTGAAGGACATTCAAACTTCATTAAAATAATCAAGGGGAACATTGGCGTAACAGGTAAAGTTGTTGCCATGTGACCAAAAGTCACGGGTTCGAATCGTGGAAAGAGCCTCTAGAAATGCAGGATAAGGCTGCGTACAATAGACTCTTATGGTCCGACCCTTCTCCGAACTCCGCACATAGCAGGAGTTTAGTGCATCGGGCGACACTTTTGTATTTCAAATGTTCTACTCTGTTCAATAAATAGACAATTTTGAAAACCATAACCGCATAAAAATTCTACTAGTAGTATTTTCCAATTTTGAGCAGTGGTGCATTTCTTGGACAGTGGGCTTGTCAAAACTTCTTTTTCATGATTTTTTTCCTTTCTTTTTTACATTAAAACACACAAACATGCATGACTATATATTCTATTAGCAAAGGGTTTATATCTCTCCACCTTTAAGATAGGAGTAAAATTTGAGTATACCCTGCGGATCCTCCCAGATCTCTACCTGTGTAATTACACTAAGTATGTTGTTGTTGTTTGTACTTTCAACTATTAAAACTTGGATTTAAGTTATAAGCAAGAGACTTTATATAGACAACATTATCAATGTTGTTTTATATTATAGCATGTTAGTAATCATCGATATTAGAATATTAATTAATGTGAACCATAAAAGCTTAATACAGTCAAACATCTCTATAACATCCCTATATAACAACATTTTTCTATAAAAGCCAAGCTTTTTCAGAACTAATTTTTACGTTAAGTTATATGTTCTCTATAACAGCACTTCGCTATAACATCAAAAAATATTTAGAAAGAAAAATAAGGTTGTTATAGAGAGGTTTGACTGAAATATTGTGTAAATATTTTCTTATATTGTGAATACAAAGAACTCAAAATTCTCTCAAGAAATACGGAGAAAAATATACTAACAGAAATGAGAGTCTGAACAGCTGATCTGAGTGTCTTCTCCATTTTAACTCTATTTCTTTCCAGTTTCTTCAAAGCAAATTCTCTTTCCATTCTTAAGAAATTACACTCTGCCCTTAACATCTCCGCTTGAAACCTCCACTTCTCCTCTCCTAACTTCTCCCTGCTGCCACCAATACATAAAACAGTTTCTATGTCAAGAATCAATCTTTCACAATAAATCTTTGTTGCGAGAACTCTTCAAAATATTACCGTACCCGTGTCGGATTCTTCAAAAATACACTACGTTTGGAGTATTCGACACACATCCGATGATCATTTTCGGATAGTTCGAGCAACATAGCAATAAATAGAATCATCATTCTTGCTATATTCATTGTAATAGTTTTTATAAAAGAGCAAAGGGTTTTCTTTAATAACAAATTTTGCAATAATTCAGGCAAGATTTCTTAGCCCCATTAATAAAAAAATTGTAAAAATCATGACTTTATATTAAAATATTAAATTTGGTTCCACAAACCTCCTCCTTTCACCAAAACATAGACAATTTATATGTCTAAAAGCAGCATTCTTGCTATTAATTTACTCTAAATTTGAATCATGTCAGTGTAATATACATAGCAGAGTAAAGGGTCTTCTTAAAAAACAAATTTGAGTTATATCAACCAAGATTTATTAACCCCATTTCCTGAAACTATAAAAATCATAACTTTATGTTAAAATATTGTTCATTATTTTTTTTAATTACACACACATTTATATGAGAGTAAAGGGTCTTCTCAAAAATCAAATTTGCATAAATTTAAGCAGGATTTATTTACCCCATTTTTTAAGAAACTGTAAAAACCATAACTTTATGTTAAAATATTACTAATACTTAGTTCTTTTTATAAAAAAAAATTCCACACACATTTATAAGAGAGTAAAGGGTCTTCTCAAAAATCAAATTTGCACAAATTTAAGCAAGATTTAATAACTCCATTTTTTAAGAAACTGTAAAAAACATAAATTTATGATAAAATATGAAATTTGGCTCATAAAAGTTAATGATTTCACAAACCTCTCTCCACCACCTTCTTCTTCTTCAACGATAAAAATCATAATTTTATGCTAAAATATTACTATTCATTTTTTTTTAATTCCACACATTTATAGTAGAGTAAAGGGTCTTCATAAAAATTAAATTTACATAAATTCAAGCAAGATTTATTAACCCCATTTTTTAACAAACTGTCAAAAACATAACTTTATATTAAAATATGAAATTTGGCATTTAAAATCTTATAATTTCACAAACCTCTCTCTGTCACCTTCTTCTTGTTCTTGTTCTTGTTCTTCAACTCTTTCCCTCCTCTCAGTTGCAGTATAATTAGAGGTAGAAGTAGTGGGGACCACTATATTGACATTTGATGAAGAGCTTCTATGAAACTCTCTTTCTTGATCAAATAAATTTTCTAACCTCCCTTTGTAATAATACTTCTCATGTAACTCTAAAGGGTTGCACATATTATAAAGATGTTTTCTTTTTGTATTTGTGGGATTTTTCCGGCGAGTTCTGCGGGGAAAATGGAGGATTTTTGGACTTGGTGGTGGTGGTGGTGTTGGTTGCCATTTTGGTTTTCTTGTTGATAACATTTTCTCTCACCTCTTTCTCTCTCTCTCTCTCTCTCTCTATGTCTATCTGTATTTCTGTATTTGTTTCTCTGGTTTTTTCTATGTCTAGTCAAATGATAATCTCAGTGTTGTGTTGTGTTGTTGTTTAGTGAAACAAGGAGCTTGCTTTTTGCAGTATTTGGTGGAAGAAATTTGAATTTAACGGATAGACTGAAGACTGACTAGAGCAAGTGAATATAAACGTTTATATATATATAGAGAGAGTGGGGTAGTGTGAAATGACAATATTGCCCTTATATTTTTATCTCTTAATAGAGGTTATAATTTATCCTAGTAATTATACCTAACCTAATAGAGGTTCTATTTGGACCTAAAAATTGTAAAATTTCAAAAAAAAAAAAAAATGAAATTCTTTTTCAAGTGAAAATGGTATCTGAAGATTCGAGTTGTGTTTGAACATGAATATAATTTTAGGTTATTTTTGAAGTTTTATGAGTGACCTGAGTGAATATATTTGAAAAAAATAGCTTTTTGGAGTTTTTCAAAATTTTAAAAAATTCTAAAATTTATTTTCAAGTGAAAAAATTAAAAAATTTATGACGAAACGGGCTCATTATCTGTGAACATACTGAACTGAAATAATGAATTTGCATAAGGTGTTCAACCTCGTGAATGTGAAAGAAAGAAGTAATATTTCGAAATGGAAGTGAAAATTTATTTAATTTTTTCCAATTGGTAGCCATAGTCTTGTTTGGGAATTTCAAGAATCTTGAATTTTTGTGAATTAATGTACTTTTACTTTTACCATACACAGACTGTTCTTTTGCTATGACCAACCTGGCGTGCCACTGATCTTGTGTCTCAATTGGTCCCCTTTCGATTAATCAAACTTAAAATCTATACAATATGTGAAGTTCTTTTTCTTTTTTTTTCCCATTCGAATCGCTTAATATTTTACGGGTCCATAAAAATTACCAAAGAAACAATAATCATCGCTCTTCAAGATCATTTTTCATTTTTTGACATTTTAGGACAAAATTTACTTTGAAGCTGCAACTAATTTAAATTCGTATTACGTAAGACTCATTAAAGGAAAATATGCTCCATATCAGGATATTATTCATTCTCGAAGCTTAAACTCGAGACCTTTTATTAAAAGAAAAAAGATTTGATTCATCCCACAATTGGAAATCAATTTGGATAAATAGACTAAATATCACTTGAAATGATATGTCAAAAGACAAAATCTTGCTTTTATTTAAACAGATTATATTATTGGAAAAATTATACAATATAGTTGTTCTAAAAAATAATAGCCGAAAAATATATATAATTTTTGTATGTTAATATATAATATACATATATTATATATGTTTTATACATAATTAATGAATATATTATCTGTATATTTTGCTAGCGAATGTAATTATTTTTGGCCGATCGCTATAACTTATCCAACAACAACCACCGCAACAATAACAAAACAATAATAATCTCACTGGTGGGGTCTGAGTAGGGTAGAGTGTACGCATACCTTACCCCTATCCCGGATGGTTAGAGAGGCTGTTTCCGAAAGGCCCTCCGCTCAGAGATAAAAGATCTGTAACAACAACAGAAACCAGACAAATAATATCAACACCGTAAGAAATAACAAATAAGTGGAGAGACAATAACTATGGTAATAATAAAAATTAAAAATAAAATAAAAACAACGTAATAAACAAAAATCATTAGCAGTACAAAATAAAATATTACTCCCTCCGATCCAAAATAAGTGAATTTTTGGTCTTTTTTTTGGTCTTAAATAAGTAATTTTTTTAAATTTCAAGAATGAATTAATTATTTTTTTCCTACATTGCCCTTGGAGTAAATGGTGTTGGAATATGTGTTAAGAATATTTATATTGAATAGTAAAAATTAATATAATCAATTTTATTATTAATTAATATTAAAAAATAAATTTCTTAATTCGTATGAAAATAATCAAAAATATCAGACTAGCCGGAACACCGAGAGAAAATGCATTCGGCATATCTTTACCGGAGTTGACATATCAAAAGATATTGATGCCTTAAGAAGGAAATTAAATACTGCAAGTAATTAATTAAAACAATAAATAAAGGGAGCCAAAGTCCAAGAAAAAGCAGAAAAAAATCACACGTTTCAAGATGTTGTGTCCCTCAGTCTCTTAATTTCTTACTTGCTGTGTTCCTCAGCGTGACTTTAATTATTTAATTCATACTTTCACTTTGCTTTTTATTAATGAGATTACGATCTTTCAAGAAACTTATTTTTAAAAATAAATAAATAAATAAATATGGTCCGTGCCGTTTAAGTTGTGTCTATATATTATGGTAGTCAATGAGTTAATTAAATGCGATAGGTTTCAGGTTTCTGTCTTAAACTTTTCTTCAATAAAATAAAATCTAAATAATGCCTGCACAAATTTATCATTCCTTCGAATAAAGCTAATTATCAGCAGATAATTTTTTTTTAAAATTCAACTTAAATTCTTTCTAGAGTGATGAAAAACTTACACTATAATATAATGTACTTTAATATAATATAAAATTAGAACTCTCTATAACAGTATCCCTATATAACTATAATTCACTATAAAAGTCAATTTATTTCGGAACCGATCTTTTATATTATGTTATAATGTATGTCATCTATAACAACACTTCACTATAATAACAAAACAAAAATCGATACAAACACAATTATTATAAAGAAGTTCGACTGCACAATACGGATGTTTTTTAGCGAAAAAAGTCTTATAGCTTGTTTGGCCAAGTTTTTTTTGGGTTAAAAGTGCTTTTTTTTTGCCAAAAGCAATTTTGGCCCAAAGTTGAGGTGTTTGGTCAAGCTTTTGAAAGGAAAAAAATACTTTTGAGGAGAAGCAGAAAAAATAATTTCTCTCCAAAAGCACTTTTCTGAGAAGCACTTTTGAGAAAAATACACGTAGAAGCAGTTTTCAAAAGCTTGGTCAAACACTAATTACTGCTTAAAAGTGTTTTTCAAATTAATTAGCCAAGCACAAACTACTTCTCACCAAAGAAAAGCACTTCTCAAAATAAGCTGATTTTAGAAGCTTGGCCAAACGGGCTATTAGTCAACATATTGTGTTTAGTTATTTCACATAAAAGGAGTTGAACTAAATATAGATGTTTATTTTAAATAATTATGGTGTCCGTCAGTTTATACGTATTTTAACTAATTTCATAAAATATACATATTCTCCGATTGTTGCTTGAGCCAAGAATCTATTGAAAACAATATATTTATCTTTACAAGACTAAGAAAAAGTTGGCGTACATACTATCTTCTCAATCCGTACTTGTACAATTACTCTAAATTTATTATTGTTATACATTATACCTCCGTTTGTACATATATCGATCGGGTAATTCTGTCCACCAAACAAAGTAGAGATGTTTCTTGTCACTTGTTATTTATTGCGTATTTGTTAAGAAATGCAGTGCAGGAAAAACAGCACCAAAAAAAGGCTCATTCCTTGTCAGCTTTGGCTCTACATTTAATTCTTTATCATTCTTACTTGCCCCATTAATGCATGCATGCAGCTGTGATTCTCTTGGTTCTCACGTTTACTTTGTTAATTAATCCAACATATTCTAAAAATTTGAAAAAATAATATATTTGTTCAAACATTGTTTTCTTAGTTTCAATTACATTGCTTTAGTTTTAAGAAAGAAATCGAACTGAGAAACTTGCAAATCTTGAATCGTATAGATATTTTTTTTGGTAGAATAAAATGAAAACTAGAGTTTAGTACATGACTTAATTTTGCCAAAATAAACTTGGGTTTTATTTGGCAAAACACACGTTTCACCATAGTATTTGCCTATATTTTTAGCAAAATCTCAAATTGTAAAACCAGCTCAATAGCTGGTTTTGGGCCAAAATATCACTATTACATGTTTTAGAAATTGTCTCAAACTTTTGTATTTTATAAAAGAGCCAACCATTTATTACTTTGTAACAATGTTGATTCGTATTCTCGGTCATCTAATAGTGTATCATGTAGTTTATTATAAAAATGATAATTTTGTATCAAATTTATTTATGTTCAGGATTATGGTTTGCGATAATATAACGAATGTTATTGATAATAGTACTGTTGGGTATTTGTGATAGTTTTTAGAACTTGCGGGTATAAGTCATGTTTTATGTTTTTCCAAAATAAATTTAGGAAAAATACGTTTTGAAAACTGATGTCCAAACACATTTTCATCTTCAAACCAAACTTCACCCAAATCAGATTTTTCACAACAAATTTGGAAATATATGGCCAAACGCCGACTAAATTGCTTCCAAATTTTGCTAGATCATCCGCTAATTTATTTCTTTTATGATATAAACTTGTCGCCTCAAGAATTAACAACCTGAAATTATTAATAATAATTTATAAGTAAAAGTTATTTTCTAAGATGATCATCTCGTCGTTATTGAAAACTATTTACATAAGATGAATATGTTTCTCAAATTTAACGTGCAAAATCGTTCAGTTAATTAGATATTGTGCCAAGTTTTTATATATTAAAGGATTTCACACACATTTAAATAAAAACAATAACGATAACGTGAAAATGTGATAAATAATGAGTAAATTTAGGTCCCTTTAAAAGAACGCCAATATCTGTTTGATCTTTCAAATTTAAATTTTCTCAAATTTAGTATTTATTTAAGATGTTGTATTTTTTTACAAAACCAAATTTGAAACTTTGAGTGTAATCCAATATTGGAATCTTACACAAGTGGATGTAATTAATTTACATAAGTTAGCACCTTAAAAATGTACGTTACAATGTGAAAATAAATTAGTATATATTTAAATTTCTACTTTACCATATGACTACTAAAACTACTCTATTCGAGAATTTGAACTGAAATAATGTTTAAAAAATCCAATGTTAACTTATTCTCAATTTTACCGTTGCTAGGACTTTTTACAATAAGTAATTACTCCCCCGTCCGCTTTTACTTGACATGTATATTAAAAATAAATTTTCATTTTTATTTATTACTTTATGCATATTAAGAGAAGATAATTTTTTTCCTGTTATACCCATAATATTTATTACTCATTTCAAATTATTTTCTCAAATTCAATAAAATATGTATCAATTAGTATGAGTATCATGGTAAATTATGCACTCAATTTATTATTTTTTAAGGGGCGTGAAAAGTCAAAACGTGTCAAGTAAACGTGAACGGAGGGAGTATATTACTGTAACAATTTTTGAAAACCACATTTGATTTAGTGAAGAACCACAAGTTCTAATAATTATGTAATCCTAAGTCCTAAAAAGTAATTAATTTAATTACTTCAAAATTGACCGTTTGAAGTATCTAATTAGTATTCTAATCATCTAAATTTTTGAATATAAACAAACTTAAAAAGTCAATGTTGGTGTTAAGAGAAAGTACAAATGATTAGTTAGAGGTAAAGGACTGCTTTGTCCTATGTACTGGACATTATAATTTGTTTCTGTTTGGCAATTCCAAAATAATTTCAAAATCTTCACCTAACGCTGGAAGTTTTCTATTTAAACTCTAGCACATATTTTGATATGCTGTACTTTTCATATTACAACATTTATAAATTGCCAAAGTCAGCTTTAATTAAGAGGTACGTACTTCTTTGTTTATATATATATATATATATATATATGAAAATAATATTTTTTTGAAGTGCATTATTTCAGTAAGTTTAGTTATTTGTGACGTAGACCCTTATTTGTTTGGTTAGTAAACCTGATATAAGTTATTTCGGGATTAAAATTAGTACCGGGATAACGTATACCTTGTTAAGGGTGGGGTAATTAGTGCCAAGATAACTTATAACTTATACCTTCTTCTTAGAAATTATGCAATTATCATTTTTAATACAACATATCAAACAGTGGATAAAAAACAATACCAGAATAACTAATCTCAGCATAATTTATCCCAACATAAGCCGTATTCAAACCAAAGGACAAGTTTTGAAAAGTTTCGAACAATGAATAAACAATTTCGCCCTAATGCACATAATTATCAGTACAAATCCAAAGAGTGATGAAAAAACAAAGATTTAATCTTTTAGGGCGTGTTTGGTATAACGAAAAATATTTTCCGTCGAAAATTGGAAAATAAGTAGTAATAATTATTTATTTTTCAGTGTTTGGTATGCAAATTAAGGAAAATATTTTCTCAAGAGTATTCATAAATAATTTAGATACAATAAACGTGAAGCCGTAAACTTTTGAACCAACAACCTTCTGAACCCACATATTTCATAAACTTCCGAACCGCTAAACTTTCGAAATCGCAAAATTCGAACCCGTAAACTTCCAAACACATAAACCTCCGAACTCATAACTTTTGAACTTGTAAAATTTCGAACCTGTAAACCGAAAGATGAAAAAAGTAAAACTGAAAATATATAAAAAGAAAAATATTTTTTTCCCGAGGGGGAGGGGGTGGTGGTGCAGAAAAAAAAAAAATTGAAAAAAAAAAAAA
>ML260134.1:29012-71140 GCA_005239495.1 Nicotiana undulata | reverse complement strand
GGGGTGGGGATAGTAGGGTGGGTGGTGACGGGAATTTTTTTTCCGGAGAGAAGGCATGGGGTGGAGTTAGGTGGGTGGGTGTAAGGGAGTCGGGTGGGGGTGGGGAAGGTTGAGAAGGAGTTTTAGAAAATATTTTCTCTTCTCTTAATAAGGAAAACATTTTCCTCCCATTGAAGGAAAATTATCATAAAAAAATATTTTCTAAAATATTTAAACCAACCAAACATGTGAAAATTAGAAAATATTTTCTTTCGTACCAAAAACACCCTCAATATAATGCTTACAATTAGCTGAATTAAGGAAGATCTATTCTTTACTCACTTATGAGAAAATATGTAGCATAAAATTAGGAATAACACAAGGGTATGAAGCTGCAATTTCAAAAATATGTTAGACTTTCTTTTATTTTTATTATGAAAAGTGATAGTAGTTTTAGTTTGATAATAGATGTTAGTTTATATGAGTCCACCAAGTGTAAAGAGACATGGACCTTTATCAGTTCCTTTAGAGTTATCTATAGAGACAGTATGTAAAAGAGGCATAAGATTTTTCCGTGAAAAAATCCCAACTCAAGGGGACAAAAACCACGACCTACACTGGTAGGATTTCAACTTCACTAACTTGTAACTTCAACTATTACAAGCCACTTTGTAATGACTCTATTACAAAGATTTCAACCACACTAACTTGTAATGCACTTATTGCAAGCCACTTTGTTACTCACTAGTGACAAAGACTTTAACCTATGACCAACTCAAGTCACAACACAAACTTAGACAGTGTATGATTTGGGTTTCCTAAAATAAATCTTCTAAGAAAGCAAGTTAGGATACAATAAAGAACAAAACACAAGATTACAACTCAACTAAGGACACATGTGAACTCGTAGTGGAACTGGTCCGTAGTGAAGTTGTCTTCTTGTTCTTGACACACTTGAGACTTCAATGCAAGAGAAGATCTTCAATGCTTGAGAGAATGTTAGTAAATGCTCAAGTGAATATCTTGTATGTCTTGCACCATACTATTATACTTCAAAGACATCCCAAGAATGATGTCTATTCTTAGTTGGTACACACTTCTTCCAATAGGAAGTGACTGTTGCATTATTTCTGCACTGTAGCGTGCACAATTGCAGGCAATCACTTTCTGCCACTGTTTTCCAGCTGTAGAGTTGATTTGTACTTCTGTCAGGGGAACATCAACGGATCAGGTCCCTAAACTGTTTCTTGTGAGTTCAAGAGTACACTGCCTAGATTTCTGTGAGTTCATTGCTGAATGATTATACCGGACATGCATCAGGTCCTTTATCTGATTTTATATAGAAAGTTTGTTAGATCATCAAAACATAAGACTAACCCATCAATTTTCCCCTTTTTGATGATGACAAACTTTTAAAATTGATGACTAAGTATAGAGTCTAACTTAACCAGATAAAGTACCAGGATCCCATATGTTCCCCCTTGTCTCTGTGCTTAGAGTCTAACTTAACCAGATAAAGTACCATTGTACCAGGATCCCATATGTTCCCCCTGTCTCTGTGCTTCTCCCTTAATCCCTTCATCAATTATCTTCCCTCTTTTGGCATCATTAAAAGTCACAAACAGACAGGAAGCATAAAGAAGTCTTTTTAAAACATAGAAATCTTTGCTATGAAAGCAAAGACTTGATTGGACTGTTATAACGGGAGCAGTACAGCGGAATCCAAATGCCATCACAAAAAAAAAAAAAAAAAAAAAAAAACTACCAACCACAACATCACAAACAAAAGACGACTAGACACTGAAGGGAACCTAGGGGGAACTAGAAGAGGAAGGCTTGGAGGAGGAGGCAGCAAGGGTTTTGAGAACCAAGTCCATGCGGGCGTTTGCAGACATTTGTTCCTCGAGAAGTTTCTCCCACAGGTTCTCCACCTGCTGCCTAAGCTCAGCATTCTCCTTGGTCAAGCGGGCAACATCCTCATGGGAGGAATTGTCAGAACCAGGTGCCCCACTAGCTTGACTTATCCGAGTCTCCGGTATAGCATTCTGAGCCTTCAACTTCCTGATCACTTCATTTGCAGCATTCTGAGCATTGATCAGTTGAGAGATTGTCGAAGTGCTACCCCCAGCCCTCTCTATACACTCACACTCTTCCAAGGTAGTCTTTGAAAAGGTCTGCTTGTGGGTTCCTACTCGTGGGTTAGCCAAAGGCACTTTGTAGAATTCAAATACACGAGTAAGAAAGAAACCATATGGGAGCTCATGATTGCCATCTCGGAAGTTCACAACCTTTTGCATATGTTCTATTATGATAGCGGGCAGGTTGATAGGTGTGAATGAATCAAGGGCCTCCATCAAAACCAAATCTAACCTCGAAGCAATGGACCTTCTCTCATCACGGGGCAAGAGCACCTTGTTAACCAACTCAAAGAGGAGCTGGTAAGCTGGAAATAGTGCTTTCTTATGTACACGTTCCCCCTGCTGGATTGCATGTTCTTTTACAATGGCCCTCCTAAAGTTTGCCTCACAAGCACACTTGAAAGTTGACATCCCCTCACATGGAACCTGGAGAGCTTTTCCCAAAGCATCAACATCAAACACGATATCAACACCATTGACCAGCACGCAGATATGATCCCCCGCAGTAGTGAAGAGAGATGCATAAAAATTCTACATTGCATCTTCGTATACTTTGGGCACAGCCTCTCTGAATAGATGATCCCACCGATGGAACTCAACAATCTCCAGAATCTACCTCATCCCAGCCATCTCATATATTTCTGAGTCAAACATACGACCCCGCAGTACCTTTTGAGTTCGCAGTCTCTCTTGTCAAAGTCCACTATCACTAGGTACAGTCTTCAGTGAACCGGGTCCCCCAACAGTTTCCCTTTTTTTTTTCATAATTTTTCAACAGACTTCCCTTTAGCACGCTCAACTCCCACAGACGTGTTTTCAGACAACTCATTTTCAACCAATTCTTCAACTACAACCCTTTTGAATTTGTCACCACTTTTCACAGGTGTTACACCCTATTTTTCCGCAGCTTCTTCCGAAGCTCCAACCACAGACTCCTGAACCTTTGACGATCTTTTTACCAAGGAACTGGGTTCCTCTTCAGCATCTTCATCCACCTCAACTACCGGAATATCCTTGTCAGCCACAACCTTCTCTTGCTTCATCAATCTCTTCTTCTTCTTATTAAGACTTTTCTTGCTCTTCTCCAAGGCAGATTCGAGAGCCTCTTTCTTTTGCAACCGAGTAGAGGGTCGTTTGTAGGATGACTCAGGAGTATCTGCTTGTTTACGAAGCTTAAATCTAGCACTGAGAACCATTTCATCCTCATCGTCTTAGTCAAAAAGAACAAAGATGAGAGGAATAGACTCCAAGGGTGTTGTGTAAAAAATGGGTTCTTGGTTTGTTTCTGCTGAAGAAGAAACATGTTCTTCAGCAGGTTTGTCTTTCATAGTGTCATGAACATGAGACTCGAACAAAACCATGGTCTCTTCATCCTCTAAGAATGGAGTTTCTTCCCCTTGAGACTCAGGAAGAGGGGAGGCTCCTTCAGAGGAAAGATTCTCGGCGACAATGGCCATGATGTTTTTTGCCGCTTCATTTTCTGGTGTCTCCATGGGAGTCACAGAGTCAAGGAGGGAGGAGTTCAAATATTGATCAGGGTCTTCCTTAGAGACCTCTGAAGCCTGAGGAGTGTCACTTTCCAGGGGTTCTTTGGTTTGGACAGAAGAAGGAGGATCAGTAGGGTTTGAAGAGGGAGAAATAATGACAGGTGGTGAAGAGGAAACTGGTGTGGGGACGACGACATCAAGGTTGGCAGAGGACTGGATTTATGGTGGTGTGGGAGTGGTGTTAATGGTAGGAGATGGAGATGAGTGTTCGTCGACCATTGTAGAATGATAGACACAAGGAGTTTAGAAGGAGTTAGGATTTGTAGAGAGTTAATGAGAGATGATGGTTTTGAGAGGTTATAGGTGAAAGGGTTTTATAAAAGGAGGATCAATAAAGAAGGGGCAAGAGGAATGGGTTCTGACGAATTTCAAAAATGACGGTAGGTTTTCGGAAGATGAAACGTGCATAGGAAGTGAAAGGATTTGAGAGATGGGACGTGACAAACACAAACTCTGAACAGTCAGAAGATGTGGCGGTTGCATTTATTTTGTTGTATTTTGAGAACAACATAAGAAAAACACATAACTACTAACTTGTGGTACAGGAACCGGGTTCCCGACCTATTTTTAAAAAGGTTTTCCATCTCCCTTTTGCAGTACAATGCCGTACCTTTAACTTATATAATCACCATGCATGTCTACTTGCAACGGTATAGATGTGAGTTGGGCTTTGTCAGAAAATACTTTAGCTGACTGTACCTGAGTGTGACTCTCATAGCCATGGAAAAAGAACTGGGTTCTCAGTTATGTTTCATTAACCCCAGTGCCATCCTATTTCTCTCAAAGTGTTCCTTTCTTAGTGCTTTGGTGAAGATGTCTGCAATTTGATCTTCAGTGCAACGAAATTTCATGAAGATATGCCCCTTTTCAATATTATCTCTTAGAAAATGATGCCTTACCTCAATGTGTTTGGTTCTTTTGTGTTGATCCGGGTTCTTTGCCATGTTAAGGGCACTGGTGTTATCACACATAAGTGGTACACAATCAATGTATACCCCCAAAGTCTTCCAATTGTTGCTTGATCCAGAATAGCTTAGCACAATAAGATGCAGTTGCGACATATTCTGCTTCATCTGTTGAGAGGGGCACTGAGTTTTGCTTCCTTGTACCACATGAGATTAGGCATGATCCAAGGAAATGGGCCATTCCAGAAGTGCTTTTCTTGTCCACCAGATAACATGCATAATTAGTGTCAGCATAACCAACAAGGTTAAAATTGTCACATGAAGGATAGTACAGGACCAGGTCCTGTGTGCCCTTAAGATATCTTAGAATTCTTTTGGCTGCCTTCAGATGGGACTCTTTAGGATTTGACTGAAATCTTGCACAAAAACCCACGATGAATACAATGTCTGGCCTACTCGCAGTGAGTAAGAATAGAGATCCAATGATCCCCCTATACATTGTTTGATTCACAGGTGATCCAGAATCATCCATGTCCAGCTTGGTTGCAACTACAATAGGAGTGTCGATCACCTTTGATTCCTCCATGTCAAACCTTTTCAACAGTTCTTTGATGTATTTTTGCTGACTGATGCATGCTCCCTTTGTAGACTGCTTCACTTGAAGACCCAGAAAGAAGTTCAGTTCCCCCATCATACTCATTTCAAACTCACTTCCCATGAGATTGGCAAATTCTTCGCATAGTGAATCTGTTGTAGCCCCAAATATGATGTCATCCACATAAACCTGAACAATGAGCAGGTTCCTCCCATGTTTCTTCAGAAACAGTGTGTTGTCAATCTTCCCTCGAGTAAACCCATTTTCTAAAAGAAACTTTGATAGTCTCTCATACCAAGCTCTAGGGACCTGCTTCAATCTGTATAGAGCCTTGTCTAATTTGAATACATGTTCAGGATGCACATGACTTACAAAACCCGGAGGGTTCTTAACATAGACTTATTCCTTAAGAAAACCATTCAAAAAGGCACTCTTCACATCCATTAGGAACAAGGTGAATTCCATATGTGACGCAGAGGCAATGAGGATCCTGATGGCTTCCATGCGAGCAACTGGGGAAAACGTCTCATCATAGTCAATCGCTTCCTCCTGATTATAACCTTGAACAACAAGCCTTGCTTTGTTCCTTATGGTATTTCCATTTTCATCCAGTTTGTTCCTGAACACCCACCTGGTTCCTATGATGGTTCTATCAGAGGGTCTAGGTACCAGGTGCCATACCTTGTTTCTCTCAAACTGATGCAGCTCCTCTTGCATAGCAATAATCCAGTCTGCATCCTTCAGGGCTTCCTTGATATTTTTGGGTTCTATTTGAGGTAAAAAGTTTGAAAAGGCTAGGGAGTTTCTGGTTTTGGATCGAGTTTGGACTCCAAAATCAAGGGGGGTGATTATATTATCAAGGGGATGAGAGCTTTTGTGTTTCCAATTTGGGACTTGGATTTGATTGGTGGAGGAACTGGGTAAGTCAGATGGGTTTCCCTACATTCCTCGTTCAGCTACCTGTGGAGTGCCTTGCACTGCATCTCCAACTCTTTCTTCAACTTCAGTGGTCGTAATTGGGGTACCAGGTTCCTCTTGTGAAGTTGACGAGGATGTTGCATTGTCTTCACTTGCTTCCTTCATCTGACTCATCATGTCAGCTTTGTCATTTGAAACATCAGATATTTCTCCAGGAACCAGACGCGATTCATTGTCTTGATCATCACTGTCTCCTTCCTTGTTTGAAGAATGTGTCTCATTGAATATCACATGAACACTTTCTTCCACACATTATGTCCTTTTGTTGTAGAGTTTGTAGGCTTTGCTTTGAGAAGAGTATTCCAAAAAGATTCCTTCATCATTTTTTGCATCAAATTTTCCAAGTTGATCCTTCCCGTTGTTCAGAACATAACATTTGCATCCAAAGGTTCTCAGATGAGTTATCTTTGGCTTTCTTACATTGATCAACTCATAGGGGTTTTTTTTTAAGAAGGACATGATCATGCACTTGTTCACCAAATATCACGCGGTGTTAATTGCTTCAGCCCAGAAATTTTTGGCAATTCCATTATTAATTAGCATTGTCTGTGCCATGTCTTCTAGAGTTCTGTTCTTCCTTTCCACCACACCATTTTGCTGAGGAGTACTTGGAGCTGAGAAATTATGAGTGATCCCATTTTCATTGCAAAATTCATCAAATTTGGCATTGTCGAATTCTGTCCCATGGTTAGATCTGATGCAAGCTACCTTCAACTCCATCTTCACTTGGATTTTCTTGACAAAGGCCACAAATACCTAAAAAGTCTCATCTTTTGCTCTAAGAAACAGTTCCAAGTGAATCTTGAATAGTCGTCCACAATCACAAAGATATAGTTCTTTCCACTTCTGCTTGGAATTCTCACAGGACCACATAGATCCATATGAAGGAGTTCGAGAGGTTTTGATGTGGTAACATCCTTCTTTGGCTTAAAGGATGATTTCACATGTTTTCCTCTGGCGCATGCATCACATACTTTGTGCTCCTTGAACTTTGAATTGGGAAGACCACGAACCAGGTCCTTCTGTATCAATTTATTCAAGAGTGAGAAGCTTGCATGTCCCAATCTTCTATGCCACAATTCTGCATCATCATCAACTGCCTTTAAGTAGCTCATATCACCAGCTTCCAAAGATTCAAAGTCAGCAACATAGATGTTCTTGTGCCTTTTGACTATTAAAACCTCTTCACCAGTTACTAGACTAGTAACTGTGCATACTTTAGACAGGAACTCTACTTTGTTCCTTTTATCACAAATTTGGGAGACACTCAAGAGACTGTACTTCAACCCATCTACATAGTACATGTTCTCAATTGAGTGCATAAGAGACTTACCAACCCTTCCAACACCAAGAATATATCCCTTTTTTCCATTACCAAAGGATACATCTCCTCCTTGCAGGGCTTTCAGTGAGAGAAAATCCATGGTGTTCCCAGTCATGTGCTTTGAGCATCCACTGTCCATGATCCATTGCAGTCATGTTCCTCTCACTAATCCCTGCACATATAAATTAAGGGTTATATTTAGGAACCCAAACAAGTTTGGGTCCCTTGTAATGAGGAAAAAGGGTGGATAAGAGCTCTTCTAGTCCATGCAGGCAAGAATCTACTTTTCCTAGTGGTACCTGGTCCCCTTTTAGTAGTCATTTGTTCAGCAAACACTTTGTTTTTCTGAACAGATTAAACCCTGGCAGGACAATTTTCTTTGAAGTGCCCATTGTTCCCACAGTGGGTACAAAGCCAGTTGTCTGGAACAGTGACGTACTTGTTGTGAGGGTTGTAAGGAATTTTCTCCTTTTGGAACCCAATCCCCTGCCTGTTTCCATTGTTATAAAAGTACATGGCAGTGACAACATCTGTGGACCAGGTCCATTTAAATGATTTCTCAAGATCAACTTTTAGTTTTACTAATTCAGCTTGAAGTTGCCTGTTTTTCTCAAGTTCACCGCATAAACTAGTTTTCACATCATTTAATTCCTTTTCAAGTTTGATGTGTCTCTCACTAGCTACTTCCTTCCATTTCTCTATACTCACAGGCCTATGTTATGATTTGAGTCCCTGAATTGTTTCCTATAGGTCTGTGATTACCACCAAAAGGTCATCTCTTTCTTGTTCAACAACATTAATTTTTTCAGCTAGAGTGTTCTTTTCTTTGCTTAGTGTTTCCTTCAGGTCAACCACCACTACTGTCAGGTCGTCTCTCTCATTTTCTACACTATTAGTCTTTTCAGCTAACACTCTCTTTTCTTTCTCAAGGTTGATTATGGTTTCCTTTAATTCCACAACCATCAAGTCATCTCTTTTATTTTCTACACTATTTATTTTACCAGTTAGGGATTCTTTTTCTTTTTCAAGATTACTTATGGTCTCTTTCGAATCAACCATACGGACCACTAGATCATCTTTAGATTGCTCAACTTCTCCTAGCTCTATGGTCAAGGCATCCTTATCACCAACTAAACTGTAGTATGCATCAATAAGAACATTTGCTAATGACATTAATTTCTTGGAAGAATAGGACTTCAGATTTCTCTGAACATCCCTGAAATTTACCTCATTATTGTCATCCTCTTCATCATCATCAGACTGGACCATTATGCAAACAATGAATCATATTCCTTAGCTTCTTTCTCTACTCCCATCATGGAACTGTTTCCTGCATCTGGTTCCTCTTCTGATTCACAGGAGGAATCTTGATCACGCCCAACTCTAGTCCTAAAAAGGATAAGCGGTCGCTTCAAATATAATCCGGTCTATAAGTCCGGAGTCGAATCCCACAGAGAACTAAGGCTTAGCTACAATTGTTCAATATTGTTAAGAAACACAAGTCCAAACAATTTCCTAATTATAGAGATTATAATATTTATTTCTAACTAATTAACTAACAACTATTATAAAGCAGTAAAATTATCAACTAACAAGAATGAAATTTGAGACAGAACTAAGGAGGTCTAGAGGTTATGATTTCCCCAAATGTTGGAATCCTTTTTGCTATGTTCCCTACAATTTCGCCTATGTATTCTCAACTAATCGTGAGCACTTTAGGTGCCTTAATTCTCTCTCGACAACTACAATAATTTACTAGACATATTCTCTCGATCTACGCTAGTTGGCTTTATCTAACCGCTCATGATGACCACATGAAGGCTTTGTTGTTTCTAAACCTACCTTTAAACCCGCTGTATTGATTTCTCACATACGTTAGGAGTGACGTTGTTCAACAACCACCTAAATATGTATCCTTTCTCAAGAAACACATAGTAAATAGGCACAGTCAATCAATGGTCATTCAATCAACAACAATAAACACTTAGTTGAACAAGTAGAGAAATCCAACAGCTCAATTATATAAAAACATAACAAGAATTTATCCTACAAAAGGTTCCATCAAAACCCTAGATAACAAATTAGCTATTCATAATAGTATGTAAAACTACAATACTAAAATTCATAACCAACAACGAAAAATAGGAAGAGGAAGGAAAAACTCGTAGAAGAATTCCCCGCCTTGCTCCTATTGTGTCTTTACCTACTTAGGTCGAATCTGTGTCAAAAGTATGTCCAACCTCCTCAAAATACCGTTTTTCCATGTATATATACCAAGTAGGGTTGGGTCCAAACAATTATACCTTCTCCTACGCAAAAAAGGACAATTTTTCAGGTCTGGACGCTCGCGCTTGTGGTCTGGGCGCGGTATTTTCACAGTGCACTGCCTCAGTCCGTGGTCACGATTTCGACCGCATCTTTCACCCTGTTCCGTTTGGATTTTTAAAAAACGTAAAACATAAAAGTTGTATCCCTTTGAGTTAGATTTCCAACCATATATTATACAACCTAAATGAAGTTCAGAGCAAATAGTTGTGTCTAATTTACTAGATAGTGCGCAATATGCCTACTCGAGTCTTCATTTGTTCTTAAATATTAAATCTGACCCCCGAATACGATCTCGGCTTAATTACTTGGGCTTTTACTCAGACTTCAAATCTCCAAATAACTTTATTCATTCCATAACATCTATATAGCTCGGAATCACTCCTAAAAGGCATAAAACACACAATTAGTGCAAAACACTAGCGATTAAAGCTAAAATTCAATTAAAGTGCAGTAAATTAGAGTGTAATAAGCGACTAAAATACGCAATTATAGTCTATCATCAACACCCTACACTTAAACCATTACTCGTCCTCGAGTAATCAAACTACACTTTATATAGACACGACTTTTTTAAACAATTCTACTGACTCATCATACCAAGAATATTTAAAATAGACTAAGCACAAGGGTGTAACATCTTCACCTCAAGATTTGACTCACAAGCACCACGCATTATTTACAACTCACCCACTTACTCTAACATAGAGGTCACCGACATTACCTTTTCTTCATGAATCAAGTGCCCTCACACAACAAAAGAGAGTAGTTCCACACAATAAATTTTAAGAACGCTTAGGAACTCAAGATAAAAAGAATTCACTCACTCTCAGAAATAACATTCATGTGCCACAAAAGATTCACCATAGGCTTTCCGGTAGTGTACTACTCTACTAATCGAGCTCATTCAGTCTAGGATCAAGTAGGACTTTATTTGGTTGTAATGTAGGCTGCGGGACGGGTAAGATATATTTAGATATAAGAGTGACTACACCTCCCTAAGCACTTTAATACATATGCTTTAACATTCAATCCCCATACTTATGTCAAACCAAACTCCACCTTCACATCAATGTATATTACCGCATACTTCTTTAAGCACAATTATATCAAGAGTCACCACTTATCAAGGAATGTTTTTTTTTTCACAGCAATACAATTTTTTTTCCTTCTTTTTTTATTTAAGTGTCTCTTACTTTTTCAAAACAGTGCATCTTTCTCCTTATTTCATTAGTTCCACTCAAAAGCCAAATCAACCATCCCACACTTTTAACTTTTACACAGTTCATAACAATTCAAGTGCTCATGAGAGGTTAGAAGGTTCAAATAGATGGTTAATTCAAATAAATGGATCAGCCTTGTAATGTGGTTGCCAAAGAAACATGATTACAGGCTCAAAGGGGTTAACCACGATACATAACAATTAGGAGGGTAAAATATACATATCTGGATCAACAAAGAAACGCCTAATCACTTCCAAGACTGAATAAAACTACTATTTCGCTTTGCAAACACACGAGGGCAAGTTCTAGACATCAAATACAATGCACAGAATAACACACAAACTTTACAAACACATGGCACATAACTCATTCAGGATTGGAGTCATCAAGACACTCTAGTCAAAGAAGTTAAGCAAAGTTAAGCTTATACAATTTAAGGTACTTATACAAGAGTCAAAAAATGAGGCTAAGAGTCACAACTAAAGTACTCACTATTCTCAAGGCATAACAAAGTCAAGAGATATTTCTTCAATTCAAAACACAACACAATGGCTCCTATTCCTAAAAAAACTAACTACACCCTGTTCAAACAAAACCCTTGGAAAAGAACCGCGGCACAAAGAAAAACCAAGGGGAAATTGCTACACTACCTAACAAAAGAAAATCTTTTTTTGTTCTTTAGACTTAAGTCCCTCAAGAAAATTGTTTAATAGATCCATCGTCGGGAAAAGTCTAAACTTTTCTAATTTTGTAAAAGAAAAATTATTCAATTAAACTAACACAACTAAAATAGCATAGAAAGTCACCCAGACAATCTCCTCACCCCACACTTAAAATTGTGCATTGTCCCCAATGCACACCCATACATACAAGAGGGTAAAAGGAACTCCTTGGTAGGTCAAAGGCCGAAGCACTAGCATCTCATAGGGTACTCAGACTTCTCCCAGGCATGGTCCTTCGTGCGGGTACCTCACACTTATTTCCAACCATCTGGTTTGTTGTTGCATCCTTCCAATGGTTTTGCGTTCCATGCTCCTAAAAATTAAAAATCGACAATACAAGAATAATACACTAATAATAAATAAATAAATAAAATAAAAGTTAAGTTGGGTAGCCTCCCAACAAGTGCATGATTTAACGTCGCGACACGACGTGAATCACTTTTTGCCTCCATCGTGAGCTTATGAATTAAACCCCCAAATTTGGCTTCAAGTTTTCGGTTATGCTCCATGGGTGGTTGAACAAATCTAGTTGGCCCAAGTAACCATTGTACTATTTTACACTTCTTGGCTTTTAGATGAGGTATGTAGTCTTATCTTTCTGGCAAGAAAAATTCCAGGATGCATGCACCTTGTTCTTCATTTCTTGACTCCTCAATCGGCTCGGATGACTCTATTTCCATATCATCAACGAAGCCCAATGTGGAAAAATGTTTGGAGTGAGGACCAATGCGCCCAAATACATGAACTTCAGGATTTTCAACATCGACATCCTCAAATTGTAGTTGGCTAGGTTGTTGATGTTCTACTCTGACCTATTCAATTAACACCTCAAATTCATGTTCTTCTTGGCTACTATCCCCAATATTGGCTTGTTGAGCATTAAAACCCCAACCACTTGACTTAATTGAGCCTCTAAGTTGCGAATAGTTAGCTCTTGCCTTTCTATCTGCAGTTGTTTCTCATTATTTTGTTCCAGAAGGTACTTTCACATATCCTTGATCTCCTTCAGGTCTGCATCCCCAGCTTCTTTGTTCCTGTTAAATTCACAAGAAAAGGAAGAACCATCAAAGTAAGGGGTTGGCGGAAGACAGTAAATATAAGCACAACCATGAAAGTGATCATCTTGACCACCACACATATCACACACATTCTACACATAAGATTTAGTTGGTGCACATAACTCGCTCTCGGGAATATTTTGATAAATTTGTCCTGGGTGGTTTTCTCCACAATATGCATAACGAGAATCAAAAGTAGGATTACCAACATCCAAACTCTCATAATTCCATGATGCCATATTTTTCAAATTAACAAATACAACTAAAATAAAGAAAATAAAAAATCAAATACTGGAAAAAAAAATTCAAACTTGAAACCTAGCAATATGTACACCTACAGCTACACCGTTAGTTCCACCGCAACGGCGCCAAAATTTGATCACGCCCAACTCTAGTCCTAAAAAGGATAAGCGGTCGCTGCAAATATAAGCCGATCTATAAGTCCGGAGTCGAATCCCACAGAGAACTAAGTCTTAGCTACAGTTTTTCAATATTTCAAAGAAACACAAGTCCAAACAATTTTCTAATTATAGAGATTATAATATTTATTTCTAACTAATTAACTAACAACTACTATAAAGCAGTAAAATTATCAACTAACAAGAATGAAATTTGAGACATAACTAAAGGGGTCTAGAGTTATGATTTCCCCAAATATTGGAATCCTTCCCGCTATGTTCCCAACAATTTCGCCTATGTATTCTCAACTGATCGTGAGCACTTTAGGTTCCGTAATTCTCTCTCGAGCAACTACAACAATTTACTAGGCATATTCTCTCGAACTACGCTAGTTGGCTTTATCTAATCTCTCTTTATGACCACGTCAAGGCTTTGTTATTTCTAAACATACCTTTAAACTCGATGTTGTCGCGCCCCCTTTTTCCCCTCTCCTTTCGGATCGGTCAGGGTTTTTGACATTATTGGGACAACTCGCTTCCTTTTGGGAAAGGGGGGTATAAAGGAATTGAAGAGTCGCCACCTAACGAATTAAGGTGCGTTAGGACACCTACGAAGGGTCATGTACAACACATATTTGAATAACCAGAGATTGGGTAAGGGCTTGAAATTACTTCAAGGGGAAGGTGTTAGGCACCCCTCAAAGTCCACAACTGTGGTTCCCGGCCAAACAAGCTTTGTGAATTTTGAGACAAGTAGCACATAAGCAATGAAAACATATAGGTAGAAGAGATAAAGTGTTCTGAAAAGGTTCGCAGTCTAAGCACACATATGTGCTAAAGTTTAAAAGATTTGAAGTCTAAACACATGTATAAGATATTTTAAAGGATTTATAGCCTATGCATATATATAAGGAATAGGGAGTCCTAAGTTGTTTATCTTAAAGGATCACATCGGTACAATACCCGGTAATCACACCTCAGAAGAGGGGCTGCATGTGGCATTAACGCAGCGGTCATCATATCCATATCTACCTTTTCCCACCCCAAAGCGGTTATTAAGCGAGTTTTATTTAACAACCTCTATTGCGTGTTGTTACCCGTCCCTTCTTAATGGTCCTTGAGGAAATTAGGACCTCTACCTATAGACAGTTCTAGACAGACCCCTAAGGTTAAAATGAGAAAATACTAGGCGACAGGAAAGAGCAAATATGACTATAACAAATAAGAGCAGAGAAAGGCAGTTAAGAGGCTCAGATTTACCTCCACAAGTAATGCACATAAACAGCACGACTCAAACACACACACAAAGGCATTTTTTATTAGACAAGATCCTAAGGCATGATGTCTAAGTGAATATCAGAACATAAGAGATATGCAGATATGCTTTTATAAACTGAGAAGCAGGGGTAATCAGTTTGCGTATTGATTTTTAAGCATGTTAGCCATTAAGCAGTAAACACAAAAAAAAAAGAAGACAATTTTCCAATTTTATAAAGGCTGAATACCTAAGGCTTGCCTAGGCGTCTGATAATGCACAATGATCACCAGAATTGTTAAAAAATTGTTTAGAAGTTATTATACCTAAAGCATGTTGTTTTAAGTGTTGCAGAATATAGGGACTATTACCGGTTTTACTTAAACAAGGTAAATCAAATGTGAGGCTGTCTTATAACCTTTTTCATGTGTCAGTAGTTTAACTAGGTGTGATTGAGCAAGTACAAATGGGACCCTAAAACAGGGCATCTAGTATACACACATGAAACACAGAATGATTTATATGCATAATTCCTAAGCAGGATTTCTAAATGTGCAGCATGATTTCAGGATATGCCAAATTCCTAAAGCATGATTTCTAAATGCATAGAAAGTTACAGTGTTGTTAAGCATGATTTCAATAATGTGCAGAAGCAACAATTTATGTTAATGCTATTATTTAGCCTGGAAGCAGGATTTATAAGTGATAAAAATATTGTCAAATGAGATGCTGAAATAGTATATGTGAAACCTAATAGCATGGTATCTAATACATGGGACAGAATTTATAAAGGCATGATTGCACAGAGTATGGGTTATGAATGCACATGAGTAACAACTCTTTGTTAATGCTGTTATTTAGCCTAGAAGCATGATTTCTGAGTGATAAAAAAATAGTGTCAAATGAGATGCTTAAACAGTATACATGAGACCTAAGAATATGGTGTCTAATGCATGACATGCTTAGAATGTACTGGTCCTAATCATGGATTGTAATGCACGTATAAGAAGTGTAAACCTAAGGCATGATTTCTACCCATCGATATTGATAACATATATATCTATCCTCCCCTTTTTCACTAGCCATCCCCAATATTCATTTACAATAATTATTACAAACCAATATTGAATGAATTACATAAATAGATAAAGGAAAATAAGAAATTACATTATAGGGAGCCTGAAAACAGGCCCAAATCATACCAAAAACCTCATGTGCCAAATATTTCATAGCCTTTCTCATATCCGGGTGTGTCAGAGTTCCCTAAATACCTCAAGGGATCCCAGGCAGGGGTCACACCCATATTTCACAACCATATTCGAGTAAGTGCAGTATGGAAGAGCCAGCTCCAATGCATCAGAGTTCAGAGGGATCTCATAGGGATCCCTAAGCAGTCACACATTGGAGGGGCAGAACTTAAGGACCTAAGAGTAGAGTGAGAGTGCTTCACATAGTTATTGGGAAAGTTTTAGTAGAGAAACAGTGTTGAAAGAGACTTGGTTGAAATAACTTTTCCAAAATAAGAGAGTTGTTTAGTAAACAACGTTTTGAAAACAGTTGTGGAATCACATAAACAACAGACCAAACATGGAACCAAAACAGGTTCAGCAATACTCAAAGAACAACCTCCACACAGGGTAATGTGGATTGGGGACAAATATAACATGTAGGGCAAATACATAACAGGCAGAGATCCTTTGCACTTGGTACAGATAGTAAGACATAGATTAAAGGGTATCAATTAGAACACAGTTGTAGAATCGGAGATTCTTTAGGGGGTTGGGACAAATATAGCATGTAGGGCAAATACATAACAAGCAGATATCCTTTGCACTTGGTACAGATAATAAGACATAGATTCAAGGGTGTCAATTAGAACATAACTGTAGAATCAGAGATGCTTTAGGGGGTTCATGGGGGTTGGGAGACAGTATTCTAAACATGCTCGAGCATAACATTAAGATAACTTAGGATAATAGCCCACTAGGTGCATACCAGAACTAGGCAGCAGTACATAAACATTAAAATAGGGTAAAGTCAGATAAGAGCACGCTGACCCTAAATAGATAATACATAACTAACATAAAAAGGTTAATTACATGTTGAACAACAGAACCATAGATAGAAACAAATCAGGAACATGATGAACTAAAGGTGCAAAAGAAACATATTGTTATTGAGACTTAAATTGAAATCAGGACATACCAGTAGAGAGACAATAAACACAAAAGTGAAGAGCAAGAGAATGTAGTAGTCAGCCTTGGGTTACAACCGGCTAACTTAGAACAATAGTGAGTAACAAAAGTAAAGAGAGATAGAGCGGAAGAGAATTTTTGTGTGAGAGATAGTTAGAACCAATGTGTTCCTCTGTTTTGTGTTAATGAGAGAGCATATATATAGTAGTTTGAAACTTTGTAGAATAAGGTAAGAATCAAAGTCAAGCAGTAATTATGGAACTAGGTATCAATTAAAATCAGCATAGATACTCCCTTAATTGAAGGAGTTAACTTCAAATGGTAATAGGCATATAATAAATAAGGAAAGACACCATATGTGACTGGAATATAACACATAAGGAAATAATTTCAGTATAGTAAATATAGAACAAGTAATTAGGATAGGTTCATAAAAATCTAATCAAGGAAAATACTTAAGAATCGATTGACAGCATCGTCGACCAAAAAATAAGGCAAGAAAACATCTTAGAGGTTAAAAATCAGTAAGGAAATCGCCACAAGAGATTAGTGAAAGGTATCAATTACGAGAAATTAGGGATTCAAGCAGGAGTAGTACTGATTAAGGGGAGATTGCACGGAATAAACACATAATATGCAAGAAGAGGTAAAATCAAAGACCCCAATAGGCATGGTAAAGAAAAAATCACATAGAATCAGGGATTCAAACTAGAACATAGTACTGATTAACACAAACTTCTGAGAATAGACGAGATAAACATAGCGTATGCAAGAATCAGAAACCATAATAGGAAAAACTTAAATAAACGTTTAAACATAGTGAAAATCATAGAATAACATGGAAATCAGAAGAAGAATCGTTGTTGAAAAGGGTTAAGAAACCCCAGTTTGAAGACGAAGAGGCATTTTAGAAAAATCGGAAAAATCTTTAAGAAAACAGTAAAGATAACTCGAATCGACTCAGATCTGTTACAGATCTAAGAAGTCAAGAGCTAAAGTTAGGGTTTTAGAGAGAGATAACCCAGAGATGGAGAGAATCCGGCTTAGAAACCATAGGTTTTAGTCGGAGATAGAAGGATCTTACTCGGACGGCCAAGAATGGCCTGAGAACGGCATGAAAGGCCATGGGTGCGAGTTGAACCGCCTCTGGATCTCTTGAGGACCTTATGGTAGCAATAATCTGGTGTGTGAGGGAACCATGGAGGCTAGGGATGGTGGTGGAGCCACCATTGTTACCGGCGAGCCAACGGCCGGTGAGAGGAGCTTAGGTTTAGCAGAGAGAGCTTGAGAGATGAGAGGAGAGTGTAACGTCGGAGAAGAAGAGAGAAATGAGAGAGTGGGAATGAGGGTTTGGGGGGGGGTAGTCTATAGGATTAATTTATGTAAGAAGGAATCTAGTCTATTGATTAGAAATGATCAACGGTCCAGATTAAAACGGGAATTGAGTCGGGTAGGATAGTGGATTGGGCCTGGGGTATTTGGGCTAATTTAATTGGGTTTGGGGCTGGTTCAGTTAGGCTACAATTGAAATAATATTAGGCCATTTGTTAAATACCCCATGCAAATTAATTAAAATAGTTTATAAAATAGCTAATATTTATAAAAATTAAATTTCGTGCATAGAAAATAGTTTAAAATAATTATTTAGTATTTTAAAAAGACAAATGACTAAGTTTTGGTAAAAATGGTATAAAATCATATGATTGGTCTATAATTGCAAAGTTATTGCAATTATAGCCAAAAGGTGCCAATTTGGCTAATTATGAAATAATTTGGTCTTAATAAGACCAAAAATAATAAATCAAATCAATAAATATTTTTGAAATTATTTGTGATACAATTTTGTAATTATTTATTGGAAATAAAATGTTGGTCAAATTAATAAAAATATAGAAAAATTATGGAAAAATACCAATTGCTATTGATGCATGGTTTGAGGGTATATATGCAATTTAAAATATTTTGGAAAAAATTGGGTATCAACAGCTTCCCCTCTTTACCCGGAAAGGATGAAAGAGTTGTCGGGTAAAGATATGATGGCCAATTTTGACCGAGCGAAACGGTTAGAAAGATTTAGGCCGCACCCTGGCTTCTGAGCTGCCTACACATCCCTGGTTTTACAGAAATCAGGCTGTATGTAGTTCCATATTCATCGGCGATACGTGCCGGTGAAATCATCACATGAACGGACGCAACATCTAGGGGTGAGTGTATGACAGTTTGCGGGGTATCTAGTTTGGATATGGCTGGGAGAACTGGAGCGGGATCGCTCCTGCTGGGGTAGTCGTTGCTCGTAGGGTCACCTTCAAACAAGAGTATTACAAGCATATATTGTGCGTAAATTTAAACATGATGCAGGTTCCCGTTGGATTATGCATGTTGTCTTCGGACGGTTAGGGATGACGTCTTTAGACCATGATATCCCGGGCCATGAATTGTTTGATGAGAGATTCGCATGCCATGAAATGATGTTCTCGGGCCATGAAGATGGTGCCTCCGAACTATGACACCTTTGAATAATGATAATGCAAAATCGAGAGAGATCCCCAGGCCATGACATGGTGTCTTCTGGCTATGAGGATGATGTCGTTAGACTATGACGCCTTTGGACAAGTTGGCGATATTTCAACCCATGAAGTGCAATAATATGATGTCCACAAGACAGAGCTTAGTCTTGGGAAATGGAGGGCGGAGCTTAGCCCGATAGAGGAGCGAAGTAAATAATGCTTGAGAGATATCGCTTAGTCTCGGTGAAAAAGTAAATTGGAGGCATAGCTTAGCCTCATGCAAGTATGGATACAGAGATTAGTCTCATGCAGATAGGAAGGCAGAGCTTAGCCTTATGCAAAATATGGTACAGAGCTTAGTCCCATGCAGGTGAAGGCATAGATTAGCCTGATGCAAATGAAGGCAGAGGTTAGCCTTATGCAAGAGAAGGCAGAGATTAGCTTGATCCAGAGGAAGGCAGATATTAGCCTTATGCAGAGGGAGGTAGAGCTTAACCTCATGCAAATGCGGGACAGAGCTTAGTCCCATGCGAGATGAAGGCAGAGCTTAGCCTTATGCAGAGGAAGGCAGTGATTAGCCTTATGCAAGAGAAGGCAGAGATTAGCCTTATGCAGATGGAAGGCGGAGATTAGCCTTATGCAAATGGAGGCAGAGCTTAGCCTCATGCAAGGGACGGCAGAAGATTAGCCTTATGCAAATGGAAGGCAGAAGATTAGACTTATGCAAAATGGAGGCATAGCTTAGCCTTATGCAAATGGAAGGCAGAAGATTAGCCTTATGCAAAATGGAGGCAGAGCTTAGCCTCATGCAAGAGGTGGAAGGAAAAGATTAGCCTTATGCAGATGGAAGGCAGAGATTAGCCTTATGCAAGGGAAGGCAGAGATTAGCCTTATGCAGATGGAAGGCAGAGATTAGCCTTATGCAGATGGAAGGCAGAGAATTAGCCGTATGCAGATGGAAGGCAGAGATTAGCCTTATGCAAATGGAAGGCAGAGATTAGACTTATGCAAATGGAGGCAGAGCTTAGCCTCATGCAAGGGAAGGCAGAAGATTAGCCTTATGCAAATGGAGGCAGAGCTTAGCCTTATGCAAATGGAAGGCATAAGATTAGCCTTATACAAAATGGAGGTAGAGATTAGCCTCATGCAATACGTGGAAGGAAGATATTAGCCTTACGCAAAAGACTAAATAGCAAATAGTAACAGAATTTCTTAGTTGGAAGCATATTTCGACATTGCGATTGTTGTGAGAATTGTGACTACGAAGCATGTTTATTCTTTGTGTTGATAGAAAATTTCGGCAACTACAATTGTTTTGGGAATTATGACTTCGAAACATGTTTATTCTTGTTCCTGCATCCAAAGAGAAATTGTGAGTTCTGTAGATGGGGAGGTTGATTCGTGTTCCGGCTGGCTTTGCTTGACTTGATCGGCTTGGTCTGATGATCCTGTTTACATCATCGGGGTAGTGTTTGCTAAACAGAGCTATTTTACAAGCATGCATGCATGATTTTGTAAATACATAGTAAAATATATATTTTAAGAAATTTAGATGAACCGACGACCGTGACATGGTTCAAAACATTGCAACTTCTCATGCTACGGAATTTTAAGGGTCCTCCTCAAAATTTTGCCCCAGTTAGATGGGTTGACCTCTCTAATTGTTGTGCATACTGCAATCGGCTGACCTTGCTCCGAAATTTTGAGGGTCCTCCTCAAAACTCTGCCCCAGTTTCCAATTGCGGGGGAAAAATGAGATTTTTATTGAATTGTGACCGAACCCATAGGGCTGCCTACGTATCCCCTCTTAAACGGGAATCAGGTCAGGCGAAGTTCAATTTACATTACTTGGGAAAGCATGAAGAATTACATGTAGTACTGTTTGACTGCATCTGAGTTAATTGGTTTTGGACAGACTTCTCCGTCCATTTCTGCAAGTATAAGTGCTCCTTCTGTCAATACTCGGTGAACCATATACGGACCTTGCTAGTTGGGAGAGAATTTCCCTTTCTTCATCTTGATGTGGAAAGATCTTCTTTAACACCAACTGCCCCGGTGTGAACTGTCTTGGCTTAACTCTTTTGTTGAAAGCTCTGGTCATTCTATTTTGATAAAGTTGACCATGACATATTGCGTTCATCCTTTTTTCGTCTACGAAGGCTAGTTGCTCATAACGGCTTTTTACCCACTCTGCATCACTGAGCCAGCTTCTTGTATGATTATTAAGGAAAGAATCTCCACTTCGGCAGGAATAACAGCTTCCGTACCATTAACCAGCAAGTAAGGTGTTGCCCCAGTTGATGTACGGACTGTAGTGCGGTATCCCAGTAAGGAAAACGATAACTTTTCGTGACATTGTTTGTGCTTCTCTATCATCTTTATCAATATCTTCTTGATGTTCTTGTTGGCGGCTTCTACAACTCCATTCATTTGAGGTCTATAGGATGTGGATATCTTGTGCTTGATTTTGAAAGTCTCGCACATGACTTTCATCAGATCACTGTTTAAATTGGAACCGTTATCGATGATGATTGACTCTGGGATTCCGAATCGACAAACAATACGGTCGCGAACAAAGTCTGCCATGACTTTCTTAGTCACTTCTTTGTAAGATGTTGTTTCGACCCATTTGGTGAAATAATCAATTGCTACTAAGATGAACATGTGTCCATTTTAGGCGGTAGGCTCGATCGGTCCAATGATGTCCATTCCCCAGGCGGCGAACGGCCAAGGTGAGCTTGTTGCATTGAGCTCGTTTGGGGGTACCTTTATCATATCTGCATGTACCTGACATCGGTGGCATTTCCGGACATACTGGATGCAGTCCGTCTCCATGGTCATCCAGAAGTAGCCGGCTCTGAGTATCTTCTTGGCCAAGACAAAATCATTCATATGTGGGCCGCAGGTCCCAGCATGTATATCCTTAAGTAGCTTAGAGGCTTCCTTGGCATCGACACATATCAGTAATCCCAAATCGTGAGTTTTCCTATACAGGGTTTCTCCGCTATGAAAGAATTTGTTGGACAATCTCCGAAGCATGCGTTTCTGAGTATGATTTGCAAGCTCTAGGTACTCTCCCTTTGATAAATACTCCTTGATATCGTGGAACCATGGTTTTCCGTCTGCCTCTTCTTCAACATGGGCACAATATGTTGTCTGGCTATGGATCTTTACTAAAATAGGGTCAATGAAGTTCTTATCTGGATGCTGTATCATGGATGATAGAGTGGTCAATGCATCGGCGAACTCGTTCTGAATTCTGGGAACATGCCAAAATTTTGTCTTCGTGAACCTCTTTCTCAATTCCTGCACATGGTGAAGATACGGCAGTATCTTGGAATTCTTGGTATCACATTCTCCTTGTACTTGGTGTATTAGCAAGTCTGAGTCACCAATTACCAACATCTATTGAATGTTCATATCAATGGCCATGTTGAGCCCCAAGATGCAGGCTTCATACTCTGCCATATTGTTGGTGCAGGGGAATCTGAGTTTAGCAGATACTAGGTAATGTTGACCAGTCTCCGATACCAGGACAGCTCCAATGCCAACTCCTTTGAAATTTATTGCTCCATCAAAGAACATCCTCCAGCCATCATAGGATTCAGCAATATCTTCTCCTATGAATGACACTTCTTCATCAGGAAAGTACGTTTTTAGGGGTTCGTATCCTCCATCCTCCGGGTTCTCATCAAGATGGTCTGCCAATGCTTGTCCCTTGACTGCTTTCTGGGTCACATAGACAATGTCGAACTCACTCAGCAGGATTTTCCACTTAGCCAGCTTGCTAGTGGGCATGGGTTTCTGAAAGATATATTTCAAGGGGTCCATCCTTGATATGAGATATATTGTATAGGCACAGAAGTAATGCCTCAACTTTTGCGCTACCCAGGTTAGAGCACAACAAGTACGTTCCAATAGAGAATATCCTGCCTCGTATGGAGTGAATTTCTTACTCAGATAATATATAGCCTGCTCTTTTCTCCCTGTCTCGTCGTGCTACCCCAGAACGCAGCCTAAAGCTCCATCTAGTACTACAAGGTAGAGTAGCAAGGGTCTTCCTGGCTCTGGCGGTACCAAGACTGGCGGTGTTGACAAGTACTCCTTGATTCTGTCGAAGGCCTTTTGACAATCATCGGTCAATTTGGTTGCAGCATCCTTCCTCAGCATTTTGAAGATTAGTTCACATATAACCGTGGACTGGGCTAAGAACCGGCTGATATAGTTAAGGCGCCCCAGGAAACTCATCACATCTTTCTTTTTCTTTGGCGGTGGTAACTATTGGATGGCTTTTTCCTTTGACGGATCCAATTCTATTCCTCGACGACTGACGATAAACCCAAGCAATTTTCCAGCAGGAACCCCGAATGCACATTTCGCGGGGTTTAGTTTCAGGTTGTATTTTCGCAACCTGTTGAAAAAATTCTTAGATCTGCTATGTGGTCGGTGGATTTCTTGGACTTGATGATGATGTCATCCACATATACCTCGATCTCCTTATGTATCATGTCATGGAAAATAGTGGTCATAACTCTCATGTAAGTGGCCCCAACATTCTTTAGGCCGAATGGCATAATCTTATAGCAGTATACTCCCCACGACGTAATGAAAGACGTTTTCTCAGCGTCTTCCTCGTCCATCCAAATCTGGTGGTAACCGGCAAAGCAATCCACGAACGACTGAAGTTCATGCTTGGCGCAATTGTCAATCAGGATGTGTATGTTTGGAAGAGGGAAATCATCCTTCGGACTGGCCCGGTTGAGATCCTGGTAGTCGACACAAACCCTGACCTTTCCATATTTCTTAGGCATTGGCACGATGTTGGATAACCATGTCGGATATTCAACCACCCGGAGAACCTTGGCGTTGATTTGCTTGGTAACTTCCTCTTTGATTTTCAAACTCATGTCAGGCTTGAACTTTCTGAGCTTCTGTTTTACCGGCGGACACATAGGATTGGTTGGCAGCTTGTGAGCCACAATGGATGTACTTAGACCAGTCATGTCATCGTACGACCATGCAAATATGTCTTCATATTCTTTCAAGAATTATGTGTATTCCTCCTTCCCTGACGGCGGCAAATGGATGCTGATACGAGTCTCTTTGATATTCTCTGAATCTCCCAGGTTGAAATCTCAGTTTTGTCCAGATTTGACTTAGGTCTGTTCTCGAAATTCTCAACTTCTCTGATAATTTCATCAGGTATGATATCATCCTCTTCTTTTGAATCACTGTCTGTTCATTGCGTTGCCTCGTTGCATGTCACAATCATTGGTTTATCAAGATAGGAAATAGTAACGTTGTATTGAAAGAAGTGATGAGAGAAAAACGGTAATAAAAAATATTGATTCATTAAAATATAAAAATGCTTTTGATAATTTAAACAAATGTTTTGGAACATTGAAGATCTTATTGCAAAAATGGAAATGCGAAAAGGAAATCATTAGCAAAATAAATAAAAATAGACAACGCTTGTTCAGCCTTGCTACCCCGGGACTCGTCGGGCCCTGGATGTTATGACAGTCCAATTCTTAAGAAATGATCCTTTTCTCACGGCTTGGATGGAAGGGCTTTCCTCCTCCTCCTCCTCAACAATGACGCAACAATCCATATCATCATCTTCCAAGAATAGATTCTTCAAGGCTGCAAGTGCTTCTTCTACTTCTGACCCTCATATGATATCGGCCTGCTGAAAGGTGTGCTCCAGATGTGGTACCGACTGTTCCAATGGGTAATAGGGACCGCGCCATGGTGGCGACCAGTTCTTGTATTCTTGCCATGTGTATTTGTATCCCAGACCAAAAGTGGTGGCATGGCGCTTGAACTGTATTGGCTTGGAGATCCCTTGAAGATTCTTGCCGAGTCCTCTGCCAGGATCATACCCGTTCCAGTTCAGTACGCTTTCGATCTTACTGTCCCACCATTTGTCTTTGTCTATTGCGTTTACCTGCTCGATATGGTGGTAGGTTTCTCCAACCAACCTTCTCCTACCTTCAACCACCGGGATGGTCTGGCGACTATAAATAGGATTGCTTCCGTCTCCATGGATGATTACTTCCTGGTGGTTCCATTCAAATTTCACTGCCTGATGCAATGTTGATGCCACGGCCCTAGCGGCATGTATCCATGGCCGTCCCAATAACAGGTTGTAGGATGCCGATATGTCTTTCACCTGAAAATCAACCTCGAACCATATAGGTCACATTTGCAAACAAAGCCTGATTTCACCAATGGTAGACCTCTGAGAACCGTCGAAAGCTTTTACATTCATAGGACCTTCTCTGATCTCGTACAATCCCTTACCCAGTTTCTTGAGCGTGGTCAATGGACAGATGTTGAGGGTGGATCCCCTGTCAATCAGAATCCTGGTGATGAAGTAGTCCTCGCATTGCACAGTGATGTGCGGTGCTTTGTTATGACTTAACCCTTCAGGCGGCAGCTCGTCCTCGTGGAAAGTGATCTTATGACTCTCCAGCACTTGACCTACCATATTGGCCATTTCCCCGCATGTGATGTTATTCGGCACATATGCTTCGTTCAGCACTTTCATCAAAGCATTCCTGTGCGTCTCTGAATTCTGCAGCAATGACATAATAGATCGATGTCATCAAAGCATTCCTGGGCTGGGGTTTTGTTCAACTGATCGATGATTGAGTATTCTTTAGCCTGCACCTTCCTCCAAAGATCATCTGGGACTGTCTCAATGATGGGAGGCCTGCTGGAAGCCTGCTTTCTAGATTCTGCCAAATGTTCAGGCGTATAGACCATGTCGGCCCTTGTCATTCCCTGTGCGGCAGTGGCTTCCTTTATCTTGATTTTACCTTTCCTTCTTGCCTCATCCACGTAATCCCAGGGTACAACGTTGGTGTAGAAAGGTGGTGTGGTTGACATTGTCACTGTGATTGGTGAAGCTACTTTCACTTCAAATGGAACAAGTGTCTCAACATGTGGCATTACCTTGACCTCAAACGGCACAGGTGCATCTGCGGGTGGCACCGTTTCAAACTTGAATGGGACTGATGTAGCTACCTCAACATCTCTGGATGGCTGAATCTGGACTATGATAGGATTAAGAGTAACTGCTGGCTTCTTTGGATCATCACCTTCTATGATCAACCCGATTGACCCCTCTGGGCCCCAATATTCTTCTATTTCGATCATGTTGATGCCTCCACCCCTATGGTCTGGAAGCGGATTGCTGAGGACATTAGGAGTATCTTCCTTTGCTTGAATGATCTTGTTATCAATCAAAGACTGAATCTTATCTTTCAGTGAGCGGCATTCATTAATTGTATGTCCCTTCATGTCGGAATGGTATGCACAGATTCTTTTGTTGTAGAATCGGAGATTCTTTAGGGGTTGGGACAAATATAGCATGTAGGGCAAATACATAACAGGCTGAGATCCTTTGCCCTTGGTACAAATAGTAAGACATAGATTCAAGGGTGTCAATTAGAACACAGCTGTAGAATCAGAGATGCTTTAGGGGGTTCATGGGGGTTGGGAGACAGTATACTAAACATGCTCGAGCATAACATTAAGATAACTTAGGATAATATCCCACTAGGTGCATACCATAACTAGGAAGCAGTACACAAATATTAAAATATGGTAAAGTCAGATAAGAGCATGCTGACCCTAAATAGATAATACATAACTAACATAAAGAGGTTAATTACATGTTGAACAGCAGAACCAGAGATAGAAACAGATCAGGAACATGATGAACTGAAGGAGCAAAAGAAACATATTGTTTTTGAGACTTAAATTGAAATCACGACATACCAGTAGAGAGAAAATAAACACAAAAGTGAAAAGCAAGAGAGTGTAGTAGTCAGCCTTGGTTTACAGCCGGCTAACTTAAACAATAGTGAGTAACCAGAGAAAAGAGAGAGAGAGCAGAAGAGAATTTTTTTGTGAGAGATAGTTAGAACCAATGTGTTCCTCTGTTTTGTGTTAATGAGAGAGCATATATATATAGTAGTTTGAAATTTGATAGAATAAGGTAAGAATCAAAGTCAAGCAGTAATTATGGAACTAGGTATCAATTAAAATCAGCATAGATATTCCCTTAATTGAAGAAGTTAACTTCAAACGGTAATAGGCAGATAATAAATAAGGAAAGACATCATATATGACTGGAATATAACACATAAGGAAATAATTTCAGCATAGTAAATATAGAACAAGTAATTAGGCTAAGTTCATAAAATCTAATTAAGGAAAATACTTAAGAATCGATTGACAGCATAGTCGACCAAAAAATAAGGCAAGAAAATATCTTAGAGGTTAAAATCAGTAAGGAAATTGTCACAAGAGATTAGTAAAAGGTATCAATTACGAGAAATTAGGGATTCAAGAAGGAGTAGTACTGATTAAGGGAAGATTGCACGGAATAAACACATAATATACAAGAAGTGGTAAAATCAGAGACCCCAATAGGCATGGTAAAGCAAAAATCACATAGAATCAGGGATTCAAACTAGAACATAGTATTGATTAACACAAACTTCTGAGAATAGACGAGATAAACACGGCGTATGCAAGAAGAAGCAAGAATCAGAAACCATAATAGGACAAATAGGGTAAAAGACACAAAAGCACAGAACGTTCATGAGAAACAAGCACACATACAGATTAACGAACAAATTATCAAAGACAGACTCAGAACCCAGTATTAAGACCAAGAAACTTAGGGTTTTCCACATAATAAATCAGATAAAAGGGGAAAAACTTAAATAAACATTTAAACATAGTGAAAATCATAGAATAACATGGAAAATCAGAAGAAGAATCGTTTTTGAAAAGGGGTTAAGAAACCCTAGTTTGAAGACGAAGAGGCGTTTTAGAAAAATCGAAAAAATCTTTAAGAAAACGGTAAAGATAACTCGAATAGACTCAGATCTGTTACATATCTAAGAAGTCAAGATATAAAGTTAGGGTTTCAGAGAGAGATAACCCAGAGATTGAGAGAATCAGGCTTAGAAACCATAGGTTTTAGCCGGAGATAGAAGGATCTTACTCGAACAGCCAAGAATGGCCTGAGAACGGCATGAAAGGCCATGGGTGCGAGTTGAACTGCCTCTGATTCTCTTGAAGACCTTATGGTAGAAATAATCCGGCGTGTGAGGGAGCAATGGAGGCTAGGGATGGTGGTGGAGCCACCATTGTTACCGGCGAGCCAACGGCCGGTGAGAGGAGCTTAGGTTTAGTAGAGAGAGCTTGAGAGATGAGAGGAGAGTGTAACGGCGGAGAAGAAGAGATAAATGAGAGAGTGGGAATGAGGATTTGGGGGTAATCTTTAGGATTAATTTAGGTAAGAAAGAATCTGGTCTGTTGATTAGAAATTATCAACGGTCCAGATTAAAACGGGAATTGGGTCAGGTAGGATTGTGGATTGGGCCTGGGGTATATGGGCTAATTTAATTGGGTTTGGGGCTGGTTCAGTTAGGCTACAATTGAAATAATATTAGGCCATTTGTTAAAACCCATGCAAATTAATTAAAATAGTTTATAAAATAGCTAATAATTATAAAAATTGAATTTCGTGCATAAAAAATAGTTTAAAATAATTATTTAGTATTTTAAAAAGACAAATGACTAAGTTTTGGTAAAAATGGGTATAAAATCATATGATTGGGCTATAATTGCAAAGTTATTGCAATTATAGCCAAAAGGTGCCAATTTGGCTAATTATGAAATATTTTTTTCTTAATAAGACCAAAAATAATAAATCAAATCAATAAATATTTTTGAAATCATTTGTGATGCAATTTTGTAATTATTATTGGAAATAAAATGTTGGTCAGATTAATAATAATTATGGAAAATACCAATTGCTATTAATGCATGGTTTTGAGGGGTATATATGCAATTTAAAATATTTTGGGAAAAATAGGGTATCAACAGCTGTATTGATTTCTCACATACGTTAGGAGTAACGCTGTTTAACAACCACCTAAATATGTATCCTTTCTCAAGAAACACATAATAAATAGGCACAGTCAATCGATGGTCATTCAATCAACAACAATAAACAGTTAGTTGAACAAGTAGAGAAATCCAACGGCTCAATTAAATAAAAACATAACAAGAATTTATCCTACAAAAGGTTCCATCAAAACCCTAGATAACAAATTAGCTATTCATAATAGTATGTAAAACTACAATACTAAAATTCATAACCAACATTGAAAAATAGGAAGAGGAAGGAAAAACTCGTATTGTGTCTCTGCCTCCTTAGGTCGAATATGTGTCAAAAGTATGTCCAAGCTCCTCAAAATACCGTTTTTTCATGTATATATACCAAGTAGGATTGGGACCAAACAATTATACCTTCTCCTACGCGAAAAAGGACAATTTTTCAGGTCTGGACGCTCACGGTCGCGGTCCGGACGCGTTATTTTCCCAGTGCACTGCCTCAGTCCGCGTCCAGGTCCGCGGTCGCGGTTTCGACCGTGTTTTTACCCTGTTCCGTTTGGAATTTGGAAAAACGTAAAACATGAAAGTTGTATCCCTTTGAGTTAGTACCATCTATTATATATCCCAAAATGGAGTTCAGAGCAAATTGTTATGTCTATTTTACTAGACAGTGCGCAATATGCCTATTCGAGTCTTTGTTTGTTCTTAACTATTAAATTTGACCCCTGAACACGATCCCGACTTAATTCCTTGGGCTTTTACTCAGACTTCAAATCTCCAAATCACTTGAATTCATTCCATAACATCTATGTAGCTCGGAATCACTCCTAAAAGGCATAAAACACACAATTAGTGCAAAACACTAGCGATTAAAGTTCAAACTCAATTAAAGTGCAGTAAATTAGAGTGTAATAAGTGACTAAAATACGCAATTATAGCCTATCATCAAATCTCCCCATGCAGCAAGAGCTTGTTTCACAACATTGTCAACTGCACTTTTTCTGCTGAATCGTTTGTCAGGAACCGGGTTCCTTTTTGTTGTCTTGTCTGAGTTGTGCTTGTAAGGCTCCTGCTTCAGAAGTGGGCAGTCTTTGATGAAGTGCCCTGGATTTCCACACTTTTGGAAAAGATCATATTTCCTTGGTTTACTTGAACTGCCTCTCCTTGGTATTCCACCATTTCTTCGAACCATCTTTTGAAATCTCTTAGTAAGATAGGTCATGCCACTATATTCTTCACTTGAGTCGTTGTTTTCAGCCTTGAGCTCCAGGTTCTTCTCCTTCTTTGGTTCTCTTCTTTCACTGTCTTTCTTTTTCTTCATCTCGTATGTCTTCAGATTTCCAATCAGCTCGTCCATGGTTAGAGTTTGTAGATCTTTGGCTTCAGTAATAGCATTCACCTTGCTCTCCCAAGAACCGGGTAAGACACTGAGAACTTTGCGTACTAGCTTGTTTCTAGGGATTATCTCTCCCAGTGAGTGAAGCTCATTTATGATGGATGTGAATCTAGTGTGCATGTCTTGTATAGACTCATCATCCTTCATTCGAAACAGCTCATACTCAGTGGCGAGCATGTCAATCTTGGACTGCTTAACCCGAGTGGTTCCTTCGTGTGCCATTTGCAGAGCTTCCCATATCTCCTTGGCTGATTGGCAAGTTGAGATTCTATTGTACTCATCAGGTCTTATACCACATACCAAGATTTTCTTGGTACGAAAGTTCTTCTCAACAGATTTTCTGTCAATGTCGTTGTATTCATTTCTGATCTTGGGCACCATTATACCAGCTTCTACAACCTTCTTCATGGGAACATGTTGACCGTCACAAATGACATCCCACAGTTCGGAATCTTCTGCCATTATAAAGTCATGCATACGAGTCTTCCACCATTCGTAGTTCTGACCATTGAATCTACGAGGTCTGTAGGTTGATTGTCCTTCTTAGAAGTTAGGTGGAGCAGCCATTTGCGATCCTTTCTAGGTGTTAACCTTTTAGAAAGAACATTCTCTAATACCAATTGTTAGTTTATATGAGTCCACCAACTGTAAAGAGACCTAGACCTTTACCAGTTCCCTTAGAGTTATCTATTGAGACAGTATGTAAAAGAGGCACATGATTTTTACGTGGAAAAATCCCAACTCAAGTGGACAAAAACCACGACCTACACTAGTAGGATTTCAACTTCACTAACTTGTAACTTCAACTATTACAAGCCACTTTGTAATGACTATATTACAAAGACTTCAACCACACTAACTTGTAATACACTTATTGCAAGCCACTTTGTTACTCACTAGTGACAAAGACTTTAACCTATGACCAACTCAAGTCACAACACAAACTTAGACAGTGTATGATTTGGATTTCCTAAAATAAAGCTTCTAAGAAAGCAAGATATGATACAATAAAGAACAAAACACAAGATTACAACTCAACTAAGGACACATGTGAACTCGTAGTGGAACTGGTCTGTAGTGGAGTTGTCTTCTTGTTCTTGACACACTTGAGACTTCAATGCAAGAGCAGATCCTCAATGCTTGAGAGAATGTTAGTAAATGCTCAAGTGAATATCTTGTATGTCTTGCACCATACTATTATACTTCAAAGACATCCCAAAAATGATGTCTATTCTTAGTTGGTACACAATTCTTCCAAAGGGAAGTGACTGTTGCACTGTAGCGTGCACAGTTGCAGGCAGTCACTTTCTGCCACTGCTTTCCAGCTATAAAGTTGACTTGTACTTCTGTCAGGGGAACATCAACGGATCAGGTCCCTAAACTATTTCTTGTGAGTTCAAGAGTACACTGCCCAGATTTCTTTGAGTTCATTGCTGAATGATTATACCGGACATGCATCAGGTCCTTTATCTGGTTCTATACAGAAAGTTTGTTAGATCATCAAAACATAAGACTAACTCATCAATAGAGACTTTAGTTTCAAACCTCTAATCTTAACATATTCGATACCCGTATAGAATATAGGGAGCGACTTTCTTGTGACAGTGATTGTCAAAGATGTGACCCCATTAGCTTCTTGGATTGCAAATTGATCAAATGGCTAAGATAATTTTTATTTTCCAACAAAAGGTCTTCAAGTTTTTCATACTTTTTCATCAGCCTTTAAAAACCCTTTATATGGATCCCAATGCATGTCCTATGTATTTAAACATAACCGTTTATATGATTATCGCCTCTTCAATTGAAAATTACTAATTAATTGTTATTCAAAGGGACGCCAGTCTTAATTACCATAAACAAGTAAAACTAGAATAAGGCAAAAGAGGTTAGGTTTAAGATGGAATGCACAAGTTCAATTTGTCTAGAAGTTTCTTCGTATAAACATCGGATATCTAAAATTCACTAGTCCGACTAATTTAAATACGCATCATTATATATTCCATTTAAGGGGAAGAGTTCCCTATCAGTTGTGATTTCTCTACTCTCAAAGCTCCAATCTGAACTTCTAATTAAGGGTTGAGAGAATTCGATCCACCCTATTTAATTTCTTGGTGGTCAATATAAGAGTTCACGGACTTGTACATATATTTTGTATTAAGAATAATTGTATGTTGGTTGCAATCGTTAAAAGATTGATCCAAATTAATAGTGATCTCCTAAGGTATAAAGTTAAATGGGTGTATAAGACACCTCATAAAGTATGGGTCTTATGTGTAGATATCGGGGTGTAACTTCTAATTTAATGATGGACTAAACTAGAATTACACAAACATGTGCAATTATAAATGGGTCTATGGTCTTTTTTGATATCCCGTCGTTGGTAAAGTGAGGTCGAGCCACCCACATCTTGGTTTGGAAGACCATTAACTTGCAAGACGAAAGATTTCATCGTCTCCCGTAGATTCAAGAACACTTTCGCATTTAGTATTTATTCTTGATGATTTAACGTGATAGTTTCTCCACGGTATTTATCTGTAAGGTATTTTTAGTTCTAACAGTCAATGCACGTACATATCTAATGCCTAAGACATTATTAAACTCAAAACACTTTCCCAATAAGATGGACCTCACTATATTAGAGCTCTATAGCCACACAAAAAAAATTCTCAGATAAAGATTACTACTTCAAAAGTCACAAATATCCATTGGCTCAAAATCTTTATCCGGATAAGCAAATAGATGACAACACAATGAAAAATCACTTTTTCTTTTTGCTTTTCCACTTGTACATATAACATTCCAACTAACAAAAATAAAACATTTCTTTTGTTCAAAGTTCTTTCCGAAAAAACACACACACTCAAAATAGAAATCCATAAACCTTTCCAATGGCTTCCATCACAACGACATCTTCTTTCTTGGGTGGCGCCGCCGTGGCCCCGACCAAAGCCCCCGCGGCCGACCGCCGCGGGGTTGTCATTGTGAAGGCAAGTTCATCAAGTAATGTGGTGATGAACAAGAAGGAAGAGAGCAACAACAGTGGGAGGAGGGAGTTGTTCTTCGCCGTGGCGGCAGCCGCCGCTTGCTCCGTCGCCAAGGTGGCGATGGCGGACGAGGAGGAGCCGAAGAGGGGAACGGCGGAGGCCAAGAAGAAGTACTCTTCAGTTTGTGTTACAAATCCAACTGCCAGAATTTGCCGCTACTGATAAAGTTAGAGGGAAGTTTACAAATGACAATATGAATGTTCTTTTGTAACATAATGGATTTTAAAAATCTTTTCTATGAAAGTGATTTAATATTTTAATTTTTGTGCATGGATTGTAGAAAAATATTGACAGGTTACAAGCCAAATTCGTATGATCAGGCATTAATTGGACAAATTGAATAACATAACACATTTTCTTTTTTAATCTTTTGCCGATACATCACTACAAAAAATAATAATAGGAATTGAATTTAGATCCTATTTGCACCAAAGGGATTATGTCGCTAAATCCTTAAGTACAAGGATATTACGGCTTGAATTTAGATTTTTCCAGTTTAGCATCTGTCGCTAATTTCAGTTTTTAAGTGCCATAACGGAGTTTGTAAATAGCTTGCATCAGAGAATCTTTATTCAACACAAATTATTCCAAAAATAATTGGATATATTTTCGTCCTCTCGTTATATAAAATTGAATTGATCCAAAGCATGCAATCTCTTTTTTTCTTATTGCTAAAAAGGAAGATAATCAATTACAAGCTTGTATGGCTTATTTTTTGGTCGAAAAGAGACAGAGAAATCACTTTCTTTTTAACTCGAGAAATTGGATAGTCGCAAGTCTATCAATATATTACATATTAGGAAAATACCTATGCTACTGGCAAAAAATGAGACAAGTGACACTCAAATATGCAATCATGAACAACTTAATGGTGAAGAGGAACATATTTTTGTCAATTTAATTCTCTAGAGTCATCCGGAGAAAACAAAGAACCAAAGCAACATCATAAGTTCATTTGACACCACAAATTTTGTGGATAAGGTTTTGGATCTACCCTTATAGCATTACTCCTCATCACATATAAATCTTAACCAAAAGACCTTCAATTTATATGCAAATTATAAAGCCCAAAACTTTGGATATCTGAAAGAAATTAAAACCTCCCAACAATGGCTTCTCTACCAAGTTCATCCCCATTCCTTGGCAACTCAGCCACCACCATATCCAACCCAACTCCGGCGACCACTCAGGGAAAGATTGTGATGGTTAAAGCCTCTAAGATTGAGAAGATTGAGATAAACAGAAAGGAAGAGAATAGCAGTGGCAGGAGAGAATTGGCTTTTGCCTTGCTAGCTTCTGCCGCTGCAAGTTCATTTGCAAGAATTTCCCTGGCAGAGGAGGAGCCGAAGCGCGGTACACCAGAGGCAAAGAAGAAGTATGCCCCAATTTGTGTCACAATGCCCACAGCTAGAATATGCCACAAGTAAGAATTTTCATGTGCTATGATGTATGCAGAACTTAGCAGTACAAATAAATAATAAGAGTGACTATTTCACTATTGCTTCAATCATGTAAATGTGAAATTTCCAATTCCAAGGTTCACAGTCATGACCACAAAAGTGCATGGCAATCTGTACATGAGAAAGTAGCAAGTAGAATCGAACACCACTTCAGTTGGTCTTTTTCTTATGAGAGGTGCTATGATGTCAAAATCTGTAGAAAAGAGCTCAATCTGGTGTAATGTGTTACAAAAAGCTATTCATTACGTTTACAACCAGCTAACTATCTCAACAAAACAAGCATATACCGTATGAAAATTGATACATTCAGAGCAATTCCATTGTGTCAAAGCAAAGTACAATCGACAAGGCACTTGGTATGACAGTGACAAACACTGCTATGGGAGTGGGGAGATGAAATACTGCTCTGGTCCCTCTGGCAACATTAGTAAACTAAGTGGAAATCCTAATCCTATGTGCTTTAGTCCCCAAAGCAGGGGCAGGGAAGAACAGTTTTGACACATCAAAAAGGTCCTAATGTAAACAGCAAACATGAATAAATCAAGGAGCAGACAGACTAACTCGAAACAACACCTTTAAAAACACAGCAAATTTGGACATGTACAGGAGGTTTAAAAGACAATCCTCTGAAAAAATCAAGAGAAAAAACAGACCATTGTAAGATCTTGTTTACTCTTCAAAAAGAAACGAAAAATACACAAGAAGGAAAAGAAACTGCAGGGTACTGTTGGTCTACAAGTGAAGTACTACAAATGCTTGCAGAATATGCGTCAAAATCTCCACTTGTTTCAACTGTTACCAATAGATAACAGGCTAAAGACATGGGCACCAGTTATACCTCCTTGCTCAATCTTGCTATTTTGCAACAGGAAAGACATGGTCAGTCCATACTTTTCCCATTTTGCTGGGAAGCAACATAATTGCGCACTACTTCAATTGCCAATTGATGGGCATTTTTATCTTGGATGCTTGCAAGTGCATCCATGGCTTCGTAAGTCTCTCTATCAGCAAATAGCTTCAAGTTATATCGAGATGATGACTCAGGGATGCCTTCCCATTTTTCAACAAACTCACCAAGTTTCTCAAATCCCTGGAATAAAATTATAATCCATATGATAAGAATCTTATATGATTCAGATTCCCCATTCAAAGAATACTGAATGAAAGAAAAATGGTGTTTCCTGTTTCAATCAGATTTCTTTTTTACAAATACACTGCTATCTACTAAACGAAGTGTTCCTTACCATGCGGTTTGTGAAGTCGCCAAATGATTCTTTAGATTGTCGCTTTCTTCTCCAATGGAAAAATAAAGGCTCCAGAACTTTTTCAAGATCCTGAACCTTAACCTTATCCTTGAAAGTTTTTGCCAATGAAGTTTGATTGGGAGTCCCACCGAGCCAGATCTAAAACATACACATTGTAAGTTTCATTAGCGCTCGGGTTTAGACAACCTAGGTCACCATTACCATAGATGCTAAACTACAGCAACAACACAATAGATCTCAACAATGTTTGAATTTCAACTACCTGATAGCTGTTTGGACCATCTCCAACCAAGCCAAGTTCAGCCATGTATGGTCGAGCACACCCATTAGGACATCCTGTTATCCTTATGACAACAGATTCACTGTACTTCAGACCAACCTGGAACCACGAAGGTCAATCTCATTCAATATACACCAGCAACCGATTGTACAACAAATAATTTAGAAAGGGCAATACTTCATACCCTTTCAAAAATAGCTCGAACACGCTTGAGGATGTCAGGTATTCCACGCTCAGCTTCAGTTATTGCAAGAGGACAAAGAGGAAAAGCCGGGCAGGCCATTGCTGTTAGATTGAGTGGATCCACATACCTAGGTTGCTTTTCAAGAAAAAATAATAAAGATTACCCAAGAGGAAGACCATAATGAAATGCCAAAAACAAAAACTTCAGGGCATAGGACCATCAAGAAAAGTGAGCAACTCTCTATTTTCTGTATTCTAGAAGTTTTTATTAAGGAAAACTAGAGGAAATTTGCATCAGCTCCCTGGTTCACCTAGCCCTCCTTATAAAACATATATGCCACTTCATTCACATTAAGAAAAAGCAGCTCAAATTTTGGAAACTCCTGTATAGGTAAATATATGCGAGTAACAAACCAGCAAGTACAAACTTTGCAAAATTTCAGCAGTATGTGTACCGTAAAGTAATAACATTCAGTTGACACTCGCCCTCCTAACCCCAACCATTCTTTTGGGTCGGAGGTAGTAGTAAAAAGTGAAATGCTAAAATTGGGGTTAGGAAACTATCAGACAACTCCTAGGATTTATTGGAACTCCAGCACTTTTAACAGGTTTATACCTATTTCAGACTGATTGCATTCCATAAGCACTTTTTAAATTAGAAGTACAACCATTTTGTGTATTATGGCATTCCATAATCATGCATACCTTCAAAGACACTGCTATGCAAAACCTCTCTACTTATTGAGAAATCTAATAATTCATTCATGGAAAGCATACATGAATCAACTGAATACTTAGCCTTACCAGCAAACCACCCTGTGCAAGAACTGTGGTGATGGGGCGCTTCCACGCTTGTCGAATATTGCACAAGATAATATTCTGGTTGGGTGTGAGACGCACATTCAGATTATACTTCTCAATAACTTCCCTGAGTGCCTTCTTCATCGCTCCTTTTACACGACCATTGTCAACATGTAGACCACAAAACAAGCTACCATCTCCCTGACAAAAGTATTTGAAGAACATAGCAGATATATCAAGGGTAAACATCACAATAACCCCTAGTATGGAACTAATTGCCAGAAATGAAAGTTTGATGAGTTCCTACTGCACACTTACCGCTTCATGCCATCCCAAATAACTCTTGAATTCCCACTCAGGCAATTCACGGCAAGGTTCAAACTTCCTTCCATAATACTGTTCAGTGACAGATCGAAACTTCTCGATTCCCCATGAGCTGAGTAAATATTTCAATCTGCTGTATCTGCGGTCATCTCTTCTGCCGTTTTCTCTTTGAGTAACAACAATGGCTTTAACAGCATAGAGTATATCCTCTTTAGGCACATAACCTAATGGCTCTGCCAATCGAGGAAAAGTGGTTTCCATCCTATGAGTTCGCCCCATACCACCACCAACCTGCAAAAGACGTCAAGGATAACTTACATTAGTCCCTAGAACAAGCAAAAGGAGAAAGAAGCAAGAGCCTAGATTGCCTTCTTACATATATGTTGAATCCCTGAGGCTCTCCATCCTCATTAGATACAACAACAACACCTATATCATTTGTGAAAATGTCCACCGAGTTATCAGTTGGCACGGTAACTGCAATTTTGAACTTCCTTGGCAAGAACTGAGTTCCATAAATGGGTTCAGGTGAGTCAGGGAAGTTTGTTCCATGGGAGTTATCATTTCGAGCTTTCACAACTTCAGGAGGTTCTGCTGTCATAACTTTCTCCCCATCCACCCAAACGTCATAGTAAAATCCAGACTGGGGAGTTAAAAGTGCTGCAATGTTATCAGCTGTTTGTTTAGCAAACATATAATCTTTTTTAGCAAATGGGGCAGCTGGAGCAAGAACGTTCCTATTGAGGTCACCACATGCACCAAGAGTTGAACCCATGTTTTTTATGATTGTACTCATTACTGTCTTGAGGTTTTTTTTCAAGACCCCATGCAGCTGAAAGGTCTGTCTTGTTGTCAAACGAAGTGTCCCAATTCCAAATTGGTCAGCAAGATCATCCATGACCAAGTAGAGTCTGTTTGGTACCTCCCCACCAGGGTTCTTTGTCCGAAGCATGAACGAGTATGATCTTCCCCCACGCTCATCTCTGTCGTATTGCATATAGCTTCCATGGAACTTGATCAATTGTGTTGCAGCCTCATTGATGTTGGGGGCATCATTTAGAATCTCCTCATTAAGAGGATACCTTATGAAGTTACTCTGTTCTTTGAATATTTCAACCTTACTACGCTTGGGCTCCACTGCAGCTGGCTTTGCTGGCTGCAAAAGATCAACGGATGTGTTAGGCTTTACAAAGCTTTACCATGAACACAGTAAAATGAAAAATGACGAAATTTCTCCAGCATTAGGCCTATGAAACATAAATTACAGTAGTGGTTTACAAAGTTGTGGTTTTTCCTTCTTAAGACACAATCAATAAACAAAAAATTAAAAATAAGCAAAAGGCAAAACGAAATAATTTGAATATCTAGACTTTTTACCTTTTGAATGATTAAAAGTCGAGCCTTTACTAGCAAAAAATATGTAGACTTTACTTTTTATATTAAAAAAAATATTCTTTGGATATATATAGTTTACTAGCAAAAAGCAATGTAATTATATTCCAGCTCAGAAAACTGTCAAATTACCATTGTTAAGAAAAAAAAATCATGGCATATACGAAAGAAAAATGAAAACAAATCACAGCAATTCAATCAGTTCGCACATAGAGCTGCAAAAAAAAAAGGAACCAAAATGATTTTCTTAAAATTTAAAGTAAAATTGGCAAAAGGTGGCGGAAATTGCTTGAAATTTAAATTTTTTAAGGGGACAAGGACAATAGTCAAATTACCTTGGATTTTAAAATAAATAAAAAACTCAAAAAATGCATGGAATACGAAAATCGAAACAAATTCACCAAATAAAACCACATCGATACTTCAATCAATAGGCAACAAAAAACATTTCATTAAAAATTAATTAAAGCATCAGGAAAAGTAAATTAAAATGGACAAAAGTAAGCTTTTTTATACCGTAGATACGGCGCGGACAATAGAACTAGGATTCGACGGGGAATAGGACTGAAAAACGTGAAGACGTCTGCTAAGCAACAGCGAATTGGAGGTGCTTTTTAACCCGTTGAACTTCTGAATTTGAAGCTTCGGGTTCGGGTCATCGGCGACGGCGATGTTAATCGCTGCTCCAAACGACGTCGTCATCCTTACCCCTAGCGAATATCAAATGGAGAAATAAAGCTAGGGTTTTTACGAACAGAGAATTTTGTGAAAATGGCGGAGAGAGTGTTACAGATATATTTGAGGGAGTGGGTGAAAGGGAATATTTGGGTGGTGAAGAAGAAAGACGGAGGACTGATGGCTTTCTTTAGTGCTTAGTCACGTGCCTACCACGAGACAGTATCTTTTGCCTCTTCACGCGCCGATAATTGGTCCGTGAAATGCTAACTCATAGTCGCCTAAGCGACTACAGACGCACTTGCAAAGGCAAAATACCTTTAAAACCCCTAATCTAGGCATACATTATTGGTTATATTCTTAAATTTTCTGTGGTCTTACCCTTTTATATTTAGTTATTCGATAGCCGTTACCCCTTTCGCGATCTCATCCCACGAAATTAGTATGTACTCGCCTAAAATACTAAATATATTTTTTACCTTTTTAAGTGTGTTATTTTTTTAGCTAATCTTTATCGAATAATATTTATAATAAAACTTGGATAGAATTACATGATTTAAGCTATTGTTTTATTTGGATAAAAATATAAGCATATAAATTTTATTAAAATTAAATCCATGAAATAATTTGGACTATATTTTAAATTAAAGATATATTGGTCCAAATAAATATATGGGCTAATATAATTAAATTAATTGTATAAGTCCAATATAAATGGATTAAATAAATAAGTTTTAATCCATTGGGCTAGCCCATTTAATTGGGCTAAAGTGATGAGCCCAACTCATCAAGCCCAAGATGACATCTTCCTAGAGGTCCAGTTTGGTGCCACGTGTCAAATGACGTGGCACGCCAAGTCAAACAGAAGAGCCAATGGGATCATGCCACGTGTTAAAATGACAAGACATGCAAAGTCAAATTAAAGGGCCAATGAAATCACGCCACGTGTGCAAGTGACATGTTCTGGCCAATCAAGTGCGGCCATGTCACACTTCAATTTGATTGGTCGGAAAGAGTTTGTTCTTATCACAACTCCTCCCTTCCACAACTATAAATATGGGTCTCCATGACTCAGAAAAGACACCAGAAGTTATGACAAGAAGCAAGAGAGAGCTCGTGGATCAAACGCCGCAAATTTCTCTACAAGTTTCAAGCTTCAAGTAATCAAGTTCAAGAAATCAAGTTCAAGCTCAAGAACGAAGAACAAATCAAGGTTCAACGAATACGAGTTCAAATCAAAGTTCGTGTTAGTTGAATTCAAGATCATCGTTCGTGGCGACGACTACATATTCAAGATCAAGTTTAAAGGCCCTTGAATTTATTTACTATTGAAAAGAATAATCAAAGGATTCATAGAGACTGTACACTCAAATATTTGAAATAAAATACTACGATTATTGTGATATTTTTCGGTCTTGATTTTATTTTCTTGACGCAATTTTATTGTCTACAAAAAATAATAAAGTTTTAGTTATTCTTTTTTGAGTTTGACCTGAAAATAAAGATTTATACAGTTGAAATAAATAGTCAAGGCATCTATAAAAATATAAAAATACATTATTTGAACTTTATTACTTTGGCTTAATTTTTAATATAACTCTAAATTATGGAGCTCAAGAAATATAATTGTTTTTACATAGTTTCCTTAAAAAGTAAAAATACACATGTGAAATAAATAGTCATTGCATCAAAAGAAGAAATAAAAAGAGTGTACAATTACAAGTTCACTATTTTGGCTATACAATTTCAAGTTGACTCGACAACAAAAATACACAATTAAAATAAAAAAAGAAATTATATCTAAAGAAAAATAACATGAAATACATTATTAGTACTACATTATTTTTGCTAAAAAATTTGTATTTGGCAAAAATAACGGAGTTCCAACTAAACGTTTTATGAATTTGACCCAAAAATAAATATGCAGTTAGAACAAATTGACAGAATATCTCTAGAAGAAATTAAAAAGAATAAAAGCTAGAGAAAAGTCTACATTGTATGTTAATATGAAGTGACAATAAATACATAGTTGTAGCAAATAAATCATTATATATGACTATATAACAATTAAAAGTTAAAAAATAATCTATTTGGAAGCTGATTTTTTTTATTTTTCTTCACGCCCACGCGCTTAAAAGAGAGTGCGCTCACACTCTTTGTCACATTAGCGTCTAGGGGAGTAATGGTTCTCAAAAGACCAATTTCAGGGGGGGGGGGGGGGGGGAGTAATTAACACAA
>ML260134.1:0-28926 GCA_005239495.1 Nicotiana undulata | reverse complement strand
GGTCAAAAAAGACGGATGGGGGGGGGGGGGGGGAGGGGGGGAGTAATTAACACAACGAATAGTTTAGGGCTGTAAGTTTATGGGGTTTTTTAGGTATTCCGCCTTTTTCTAAATATACGACTCCTAATGACATTTTTCAAACCATCAACTACCTCAAATAACTTAAAACGCATGTAAATCGTATTTGATATGTATGTTTTGGAATTCTTATAAAAATTATACACTAATTAAAAAAATTCAACCAAAATTGTATATCTGGAAAACAAATCTCACTAATAATAAGATTTGATAATGACAAGGGTATGAATGAACTATAAATATAAGAAAAATAAGATTGAGCATTTTAAATAGTGCAGAATAAATTTAGACATTTTTTTAAACATCAACTTGAATTTACAGGCATTTGTATTAGGGAATAATGTGATTTTTTTTATTTATGATTTTTAAGTTTATTTGCAAAAAAGAACGTGTGCTCTAGTCTCATCTCATCAACAATTAAACTTGTATATCTTAATTTTCATATCTAACTTGGTGATCATGTGATTGCATCTTAAAAGATTTTGCTAATTTGACTTCAAATTATTCAATGATAACATGACTTGTATGTAGTAGATATTTGAATGAAACTCATAGATATATAAACCAAATACCTTAATTGTGAGTTTGGTTATTACAAGATCACACATTGTTACGGTTTGCACTTCATTTTGGTATATTTGTCTTTCTTTTGATCGTTCAAAAATAGTCAGTGTTTGTAAAGTCATTGAAAAATAGTCACTATTTTGCTGCAACACAGAAAGTTCCAGCATAATATATTAGAGATTGGTGCACCTATGTATGAACTTCCAACATATTATGCTGGAACTCCAACACGCGGAAAGTTCCAGCATAATATACTGAATATTGGAGCACCTGTGTATGAACTTCCAAGATATTATACCAGACTGGTATATTATACTGGAACTCCAGTATATTATGTTGGAAGTCCAATATAATTTGCTAGAACTCCAATATAATATACTGGAATTCCAATATACTTATGCTGGAACTTCAGTATATTATAATGGAGTTCCAGTATATTATACTGGTATTTCAATATATTATGCTGGAGTATTATCCGGATTTTGAACAGTATTTTCTTTCAGATTTATCTTTACATGAAAAGTGGCTAAATTTTGGTAAGTTTTAAAATTGTGGCTATTTTTGAATGATCACTTGTAAATCTGACTATTTTTTGAATTTCTATCGTTATAATGGCTAAAAAGTATAAACAAAGAAAATAATTATGATCAAGAAAAATAGAGGCCTTGCATTTGATAACATTGTAGTGTGAGAATTTCATGAATGGCCCTTTGGTAGGTCAATTAGGCAAAGGATCAAATTCTCGCAATATCTGCACCTAGTCCTGGTTGGAAGACAAGCGTCATCCTATGAGGAAAATTTCACTAAACCTTATGCCATGTGGGCCAAGACCTTAATCCAAAAGCACCGTATGAAAAAATGTCAAAAGCACTTCTTTCATCTGGCAAATCATCCTTCTAGGATGGGAAATCATTGCAAAAGGTATCTCATGGGATGCAGGAAATGGCAAATATATTCACTTCTATAATAGCAATTGGATCCCCAACATCCCAAAATATCAGATCCACCATTTATGAGTCGTTCAATATAAATGATCACAACCTAACACTCTCTCAAGTTTGGCAGAATGACCAGTGGATATGGTCAATATTATCTTTTGAACTCCCTGACTGCATCAAAAATAACATTTCATCGGTATCTCTCTCAAACAGTGAGGACTCCATTGATACCCTCATTTGGTCTCCAAATCCCAATGGTACTTTCACCACACACTATGTTCACATTTTACTCCACTGTAATGTCCAACCCCAAAGAGAGTACAATTGGATCTGGAAACTCCGTACTCTCAATAAGATAAAAAATTTCCTTTGGCAATGCTACAAAAACAGACTCCCTACAAAATTCTACTTACACCACACAGGAGTCTCTAACGAGAATTCTTGTTCTATGTGTAGCCATACGGAAGAAATCATTGCCCATATATTTCTTTACTGTCCAATTGCTCTCTCATTTTGGAGCAACCTGGGAGTTGATTCTACCACACTCCCTACTAATAAACATTGGCTCCTAGCCATCATGGACCTCCCAATCCCCAATACCCACAACCACCTAAAGTGGGAAGAGATCTCACTTCTGCAATTTTGCATATTTGGCTTAACATGAACCATAACCAATTCCATAACTTCTCCAATCCTATTATTATTTACCTAATCATTATGCGCGCTACTGAATATAAATTCCTAGCCGGTAACTACACTAGCCCTAAGCACAAAACAATTATCCACGTCAAATGGCATCCACCTCCTGCCCCAAACTTTAAACTCAATTTTGATGGCTCTTTTTACGGTATGCATAGTACAGGAAGCATTGGCGGGATTATAAGGAGTGCCTAAGGAAGCTTCATAGTAGGCTTCACTAAAACAGTCAAAACCTACACTTCATCACATGCAGAGTTACTTGCACTTCATCCAGGTCTCCAGATTGCAGATAGCAAAAGCCTAACCCCCTTAGAGATCGACATTGATTCAACAGATACAATCCAATTACTGGATCACAATAGTTTTCCAGCCTATACTAATATTGTTTTGGAATGCAGGTGCTTATTGAAGAAATTGGGGAATCCTGTGATCCGACATATTTTCCGTGGAGGGAATAAGGTTGCCCACTTTTTGAGCAAGCTAGGACCCAAACTCTCCAACACGGCTGGCATATGCATTTTGGACTCCACCAGTAGCGGCAAAGAAGCTAATCGATGAAGACAAGCATGGAATACCTAGGCTTATTTCTATTCCTACGTGTAACAAACTTGCTATGTTTGGAAACTTAAGTATTATTAGTGTTGCAAGCTCTAACAATGTAATATCTTAACTTATATTAATATAATTATCCACTTCTCTAAAAAAAACTTATAGCAAGGAATATAACTCATTAACGTCATTATATTTATACGTTATATTCACTTTTATGAAATATTGCGAGTGTTAACAGCTGATTTAAGTCTTGAATTCTTATCGATTTTAGTTATCATTATTAATCTTTCCTATTGTATTACATTCCAATAAATATTTACATTGTTGTATTTTCAAAAGTGAAAGTAACTCTTTTTTATTACTTTTCTTTTTTCTTTTTTAGGACCTAATACAATATTTTACATTGTTTCATTTATATAAAACTTTGAATAACCTAAATATTTTAGATTATTCAAAAATTAAATTTTTCTCTATCAAACAATTTCTCAATGGTTGATTTCAGGGGCGGATATAGTGTTGAACCGAGGGTTTAATTGAACTCATAACTTTCGACCGGGAGTAAAAATTTATGTATTAAAATTCATTAAAATTGAAAATTTTAGTAGATATGAACCCATAACTTTAAGAATATAATGAGTTCAATGCTAAAAACCTTTAAATTAAACTCATATGATTTAAATCCTGGGTTCGCCTCTTATTGATTTAGTATTTTTCACTATCACTAACATATATACTATATAAATTTAATAAACATTAAACTTTGTGTATAACTCAAGCACCTTTACATAAAATAAGATTGATGTAATATTTTTTTTATTTAAAAGTGGAAGCCATTGGTTACTAACTAATGAAAAAAATAAAAAATAAAAGGAAAAACTAGTTTAACCTTGTTATAAATATAATTGTATGTAAGGTGAATGTCTATATTTTAGAGAGATTTTAAGGTTTGTTACTTGGTGGCTAAGTCATTTATTCATTATAAATGTAGGGGTTCTATTCCATTGTAATTCATACCAAATCAATAAAAAAAATCTCTCTCTCTCTCTCGAGAGAGAGAGACTTTTCTCTACAATACTTTTCTCTTTCTTTTATTATTTTATAACATGTTATCAACGCGAGACTCTAATCAATTGAGTAGAAGCTTTGGGATTGAGCATAATGATTGTCAATTGTTCCACGATCTTCCTTCATGACTAAATTCTAGATTTAAGGTAAGTATTTTACTTTATTTTTCTCTTTGAAATTCTATAATTTGATTTTAAATATCAACAAAGACAATAAACTTTGATTATAACTCTAATAGAGTTGTAAAAGATTATAACCACCTGAATTGATAAAATCGCTATGTCTTGCTATTATCAAATTCATGTATGATTATAAGCACAAGAAGTGGAAACATGTCTCATTGAATTTGTTATATTCTCATTCCCTTAAGAGAATGTGGCAGCAATATATAATAAGTCTAAAAGAAGACAAAATTATTACCGTGAAGGTATCAATGGATTTGGACGAATAGACGAAATTATAATCGTTATCATTATGATAATGAGAATAATAAGGATTCTCAAGATAATCCTTCACTCTATGAAAGTAATGTTTGTCATCGATTTGACATGAGATTTTGTGAAGCACGTATAGATGATTATGGCATATTCATGACGTGAATGTGATAACATGTGATTTATGAATACCTATTTATTTTGGAAGAACATGAACGCGCTAGTGGTAGTGAATATATATACTACACTCACCTCTAGAAGAAGGTTTGAGATGAAATAAGAAAATAATGTCATTCTTATGACATGAATGATCGTTCGTCACGTACCTATTATACGCCAAATATTTTGGCAATGTGATTATCAAAGGACAACAGTAATACAAGAAACAAATATTGCATATAATTTTGACCATGACCATAATGCTATAACTTTCTCTTTAAAAGATATTTACCACATCGATGTTGATGAATATATGATAGTACAAAATTAGTTGAGAGCCCTAGAAGAGCCAATTATTACTATTTTTTAGGAATAAAGTTGATTATCAATATGGCATTGTGTTGTAGTAAGTCTCAAAGAAACTTATTGAGTTTCTAAAGTATTCGCGAAAGCGGTTGGTTATATTGAGACTATAACTAATGAGAAAATTTAATATCCTTATATTACTACAACTTTAGCTGGGTAATATGTATATAAAAACTACCCGCTTTATTGCCTGATTTGTTCTACATGAATAAAGTATTACATGGTACAGTAAACTGGATGCTTATTGATATATAATATTCATGTCATAGTAAATCGAGAATTTAATTAATAATTATACATGTTATAATGTAAGCCAAAAATTTACTGATACATGCAAATTTTATCAAGCATGACCTATTAAGCGATCTTGATTTAAGCATGGTGTGCAAAACAAATGAAAATTCACATGAGTAAGTGTTGAAGAAGGTTTTTCATGAATTCTCATGTATTGCTTGTTCTCGCGATTATTGTACTAACTAAAATTGAGATTGAATCCCTTGAATTCTGGAATTTATCAAAAGTAAATACCGGCTCATTCACGTGTCACGTAAACCTTATAAAGATGCATCTATGAGATGGTTACATGTGCGCTTATTATCAACCTGCAACTTGAATGCCAGGTTTCTTGCTCGATAATTTAATTTAGAGCATAATTTTTAGATTTTCTATTCAAGAAAGTTCATTTTGATAAGTTGGTTTACATCACAGTTGATTTAGCAAAACGATTTATTGACTGCATTCACTGAATAGCTAAACTATTGCTTGTGAGAACAAAGTTATCTATCAGTTTGATATACGTTATACACGAAAGTATATCACATTCTCCCTTCACAAGTGGTTCAGGGCCAGCAACCAAATAATTTTATCGTATTATAATTGATGTGCAGTGTATATTTTGATTAACACCATAACACACAAAGGTAGATTTTCAAAGTTGAGGAAGCAAGTTAGTTTTTCTAACACGAGGGGGAGAGATGATAAACATTTGAGAAAAAAGTTAGCGTGGAACGAATTATCATTTATACATCTAGATCCTCGAATAAGATAATATGAACTTGAAGTTCATAAAAAGATAATTCATCTACAATATATTGCAAAGCATGCTGGACGCATTTGCTGACTCAAAGAAAGTAACTATATTCTCACTGCAATGCTCCTATTAGAATAAGTCTTATAAGAACAAAATCGATGGTACACTTAAAGCGTATATACGAATCGGTTTCAAATAAAATTCTTGATAAAAAAGACGAGTAAGTGATCAAAATGATCATAATAAGGAGGCAAGTGACCTATAACATCACACGACATAACACTTCATAAACTCTCAAGAGAGGTTCAGGTACCTGAAAATACAAATGAAGAGATCTCTATGTCGTCTTTATGAAAAAAAAAAGGTTGGAATCGATATAAATATTCGTCGACGACATCTATGATAGCGGTAAGTATAGATGAAGATCTTAAGTCTGTCACCTATAGATAAAAAAGTATTGACCAAATGGAAGAGGCACAATTTGAATAGAATTGGTTTCATATGAAAGACATGTGGCTTTGGATATGTAGTTCGAACACTTAAAAGTATAAAGTTAAAGATATGTGCAATCACCTTTATATATCTTATATATCTAGTATGACATAAAAACTTAATGTGCATCTAAAGTCCATTTATATGGCTTATATGACAATCTCCGAAGGATTTAGATCGCTTAAAAAATATACCATTTTTTGTCATGATGTACCACATCCTAAGTGCAATTTGTGCACATGCTATAGTTATAAGCATGATTATATGATAACGAGAATCTTTCTGGAGATATTGAAAAGGCCATTCCACAATATTATATTAAGACATTGCATATATATCAAGAATGATGATTTCAAGGTGCAATATATTCATTCAAGTTAATATGGCTGATTTATTTATCAAATCTTTACCAACGATCTTTTGAAGATGTGCACAAGATTGAAATGCGAACGCTTAAATATGTAAATTGATGCTCCCATTAGGAGGTGTTAACACGCGTTGTATTCTTTTTTCCTTACAAGATTTTGTCCCACTGGATTTTCCTTGCAAGGTTTTTAACGAGGCAACCAAAATGCATATTGTTAGATATATGTACTCTTTTCCTTCAGTAGATTTTTTTTTCACTGAGTTTTATTTTAGTTAAAGTTTTAACGATACACATTATCTGTTGAATAGATATTCAAGGGGGAGTGTTATAAATAGAATTGTATTTAAGATGAATGTCTATATTTTAGAGAAATTCTAAGATTTGTTACTTGGTGGCTAAATCACTTTTTTCTTATAAATAAATTTTTTATCACAAATCAATAAGAATTCTCTCTAGTTTTCTCGGCAATATTCTTCTTCTTCTCCTTCTTTTATTGTTTTATAATAACCTATAGTTTTTCGGTTGATTGTATATGTATTTGAAGAGGGGCGTGGGAGCGCGTATTGAATGCGAGTGGAGTAGTTAACAGTCAAAGGGCAAAAACTGAAAATGGACTCTTGTTCTTTTTTTAATTTTTAATATTTTTTTAGCAAATAATTTGGACTATGGCTCTCGACTACTAAATACATTGAATCTGGACAAAAGTGCTTTTTGAAAATATGTAGACGCAAAACTGCAGTGTTAACAATAAAAAAATTAATTACACCAGTAAGAGCCGCCTCTTTTTTCTCCTTCTGATTATTTAGAAAAATTTATTGTGATTTAATTAATTAATTTTATTTCGTTGGTTGAAAATGAACAAAAAGTTTTACCCTTATTCCTTTTCTCATAGGCAATGCTAAAGGAGTATAAAAAAAAACAAATAAAATCAGACATCTTTATATTATAACAGTTATCCTCTATAATATTATTTCACTATAATGACCTAGTATTAATTTTTTCTGTTGTTTATGATATTCTTTATAATAAAAACTTAACAGTAAAAACTAAAAGTAAAAGAGATTTAACAGTAAAATGACGAAAGGTTTACACCATTCTTTTTAAAAGAATCTTGTACATCCTCCTCTCATCTTGTTTAAGGATGATAAAAGTTATACTTACGAATAATATGTCTTTTACAAAAAACCCCAAAAAATAATCTGCAATTTACTTTCTATATTTGACATTTTACATCATGAATTGGATTCAGATTTCAGCTTTATATAAATTTAAATTATATTTTAGAAAGAACAGAGCAGTGTAAACTGTAAAGTATTTAAGTTATGTATTTTTTTAATTTGACGACATCACTTAGATCAGCAAAACAAGATCGAATATTAATCTAAAGTGTGGGGCCACTGTTCAAAGGGGTGGGGGGGAGGGGGGGAGGAGGAGTTATGGTCTTTTCGTGACATAAAAGAGCCAATGTCGAAGACACACCCTTTTTTTTTGACAAGAAATTAAGGATAATATATTAAGTTACCGAATATTGTTTGTTACATCCACCCAAAAATTACATGCCTTAAGGATGCTTGTGTTGCCCATGGCTAACTTACAGCATAATGTAGTACTAGGATACTTGACAGAATAAACATAGTTTGCCCTATCTGTAGCCATGTTATTTATAACATAAGGAGGCAGCTTGTTTAATAGTTGGAATTCCTTTTCATGATTCAGAGCTTCCTTTGCCAGCCTATGCGCTATTTTATTTCCTTCCCTGAAGTTATGTTGGATTGACGACTGCTTCTGCTGGAGCATTAACCACCTGCAAGAGTAAAGAACCATATCATGTGAAGCACTGCCAACTTTTAATACTTTGATTACCTCCGTAGCATCTGCTTCAATAGTCAGTGGGGTGTATCCCTTTGTTAAAGCAATATTGAGTTCTTCCTTAAGTGCTTCTAGTTCTGCTTGAAGGGGTGAGCTAACTGGGCGTTGATGCTGGAAGCTCGCTACCCAATGGCCTTTATGATCCCTGAATACACCTTTTAAACCTCCTAACTTATTTTTCTATGAAAGCGTCGTCTATGTTAAGTTTGTAGACGTTTGTGTGAGGTTTATGCCATGCAATTTTTATTTCATGGGAATGAACAATAGAATGTTCTTTTTGTGTAAGGAGCTTGTACTCCGTTGCTAGGGCCATTGCATGATTATGGTTGAAATTGTAAGTAGTGTTAGCATGGTTGTTGATACTACGATCGAGCCAAATATTTCATAGGACAAAAGGGTATAAATCATTCCGGTTAACATAGGAGGAAGGCGTGATGGTATTTAAATTTCTAATGTTTGGAGCCAGTGAGAACCGTTGGGTTTGGGAGAAGCTTTGTAACCCTTATTGTTCCAATAATTTAGGATCGCTTTACACTTAATAAAAGTGTGTTTGATGGTTTCTTTATCCTTTTTGCATAGTGGACATGTAGGGTCTATATTTATGCCTATATGGTGAAGGTAGGATCGAGTGGGGAGTTTATTGTGAAGGCATTTCCATAAAGAAAGATTGATCTTATTCGGACAACTAAGATCCCATACCCAACTAAAATCTATAGTGCTTTGTTCTTCCGGGCTAATTAGTTTATAACAACTTTTTGATGAAAAATTACCATCTCCCGTTAGGTCCCAAATCAGAGAGTCATTGGAGAATCTTCTAGGGTGTATGGATAGCATATTGTTCCTAATATGATGAGGAAGATCAAAGGTGATTTTTCCGAGATCCCAACTATTAGTAACCCAAATATCTTTGATAGTGAGATTATTGAAAAATTCTGTGATAGGTCCCTCTCAAAGTTGTCTTAGGTTTGGAGATTTAGGGATCCAATTTGATTGCCAGATGTTCAATTTAGAGTTTGTGTGAGGAATCCATTTTACTCCTTTGTTACATATAACCCACCCTTTCAACAAGCTTTTCCATATCAAGGAGGTATGTTTGAAATTCCTGGTCGAGCCGTATAGTGAGGAAGACACACCTTTAGTTGAAAACATCGAGAGAAAATGTGCAGCTATCTAGAGAGTACGTGTCTAAGAATCAGGGAGAGAGATAGAGTGTCGAGAGCGAGTTCGGCCGAACCCAATATTTTTAATCTAAACCTTATTTTTGTCATAAAAAATTATTGAATATGTATAAATTATTAATTTAGAACCGATAACTTAAAACGATGAGAATCTCAAACTCATAAACTTTAAATCCTAGCTTCACCTATATGGAGATCAGTGATATTTTCAACTACATCATCATTTATTTAGTTAGGAATCGAGTAATCATTATTGCCCTATATTTATAAGGAGGCTAATAGCCTGTTTGGCCAAGCTGGAAAAATCAGCTTATTTTGAGAAGTATTTTTTTTTAAAGTATTTTTTTAAAAAGTACTTTTGGAGAAAAGTAGTTTGCGTTTGGCTAATCAATTTGAAAAACACTTTTGAACAATAATTTGTGTTTGGCCAAGCTTTTCAAAAAGTGCTTTTAAGTGTCTAATTACAAATAAGGACGTGAAGAGATTTGCTTAATAGTTAATATTATATAAGTAGATAAATCATTACAAATATTTATTATTGAAGATAATAATTAAGGTTTTTATTTTATTTAAGTAAAATATAAAAATAAAATTGATAAGTACTTTATTCTTTCAAGATAATTTAAATTTATCACAAAATCATTCAATAAATACGAAAGTTCATCCCAAAAGTCATTTTATATTATTTGTTAGTTTAAACTAAGTAAAGTTATTTTGGTATATATAATATTTTGCAAGGGGTTTTTTTGGTAGGAAGAAAAATCAAAACTGCTTCTACTTATGCTTTTGGGGAGAAGCTATTTGTTGTGCTCCTTCAAAACTACTTCTGCTTCTAGCCAAAAGTATTTTCCCCCCAAAAAAAGCTTAGCCAAACACCTCAAGTTGACGGAAAAAAAAATTTGAAGAAAAAAAAGCACTTTTGGCTTGGGGAGAAGCTTTGCCAAACAGGCTATAAGTCGTCTAGTGGCTTAGCCAACAAATTAACCTTTAGTTAGGGTCTCGTTTTGAATGACATGTGGTTGTCAATGATATTCGCCAGCTTTTAATTAACATCTTCCGAAGTCACAGCTGGGTACTCGATCAAATTCTATTTCAACTGGCATAATGCTATCAAACTCCGTTCATTCAACCCTTGGGTGAAAGCCTGAACATCCCAATCATCTGTTATTGGTGGCAACTCCATGCGCTCTATTTGGAATCAAGACACGAACTCCCTTAGCATCTCGTTATCTCTTTGTCTTACTTGAAGAGGTATGATTTCCTTCTTGCAACCTTTATGGCCCCAGCGTGCGCTTTTACGAAAGAATCCACCAACATGGTGAATGAATCGATGGAATTTGGCGGCAAGTTGTGATACCAAATCATAGCTCCCTTTGAGAGGGTCTCTCTGAATTTTTTTAGAAACACTGACTCGATTTCATCATCCTCCAAATCATTACCCTTAATGGAACACGTGTAAGAGGTAGTTGATCGTCCTAGCAGGAGCGGTCCCGCTCCAGTTCTCCTAACCATCCCCGTAAGCCGTTTGCTCATCCAATCCTATACGTTGTGTCCGTTCTTGTAAAACTTCATCAGTATACTTCGCCGATGACTCCTAAACTACATACATACCGATTCCTGTAAAATCAGGGATATGTGTAGGCAACTCAGAAACCAGGGTGCAACTTAAATCTCTTCAAACCATTTCGCTCGGTCGAAATTGGCCATCATATCTTTACCCGACAACTCTTTCATCCTTCCCGTGTAAAGAGGGACAGTTGTTGATACCCAATTTTTTCTCAAATTATTTTTTTAAACTTTGCATATATACCTTCAAAATTAATTTTATAATAATTGGTATTTACCCATAATTTTTTGTATTTTTATTAATTTCCTTTCTAATTATTCAGTACTTTATACTCAATAATTATTCATGAATTATATTATAAATACTTTCAAAATATTTCTAGCTCAATATATCATTTTTAAATCCCACTAGGATCAAATTATTTCACAAATTAACCAATTTGGCTATAATTACAATTTTTTTTGTAATTATAGCCTAACTGTACATTTTATACCATTTTAATTCAATAGTTAGTCATATTATATTTTAAATATTAGTTAATTACCATAATTTCACCTATTCAGCATTAATTTTATTTTATGTAATTATTTGCTATTTTATTTATTATTTACCTAATTTAATTGGGTATTTAACAAGTAGCCAATTCCTATTTGAAATCTAACCTAATTGCATCAAATCCCCAACCCAATTAAAACAGCCCAAACCCAGGCCCAATCCACATAAATCCTACCCGACCCAATCCCTTGTCCAATCTGGACCATTGTTCGATTTTAATGAACAGTCCAGATCCCCCCTTTCCTAATTTAATCTGAATGACCTACCCCCAAACCCTCATTCCCTCCTCTCATTCTCGGTGGTCTCTCCGCCGTCACACTCTCCTCTCATCTCTCTCAGGCTCTCTCTGCTAAAACCTAAGTTACTCGTCGGCCCTTGACTTGCCGGTAAATATGGTGGTCTCACCACCATCCTCAGCCCCATGGCTCCCCCCTATGCCGGGTTAATGCTGCCTTGAGGTCCTCAAAGTAACCAAAGGCGATTCACCTCACCCCCATGGATGTTCATGCCATTCTCAGGCCACCCTTGGCCTGTCCGAGTAAGATCCTCCTATCTCCGGCCAAAACCTAGGGTTTCTGAGTCGATTCTCTCTCTCTCTAGGTTATCACAGCAACCCTAACTATTAGCTCTTGATTTTTCTTAGATATGTAATAGATTTGGGAATATTATGAGTTATTTTGGTTGTTTCCTTAAAAGATTTCCCGATTATTTCAAAATGACTCCTCATCTTCAAATTTAGGGTTCTTAACCCCTTTTTCAAAAAAACAGTTTGCCTTCTGATTTTTACTATTAATCTATGGTTTTCATCACGTTTAAATGTTTATCTAAGTTATTCTCTCTTTATCTGAGTTATTATGTTAAAGCCCTAAGTTCTTTGGTTTTAATCTGTGATTCTGAGTTCGTCTTTGATTATATGTTCGATTAACATGCATATGTGTTTGCTTATCATGAACATTTTGTGCTCTGTGATATTATCCTATTTCTATTAGGGTTTCCTCTCTTTGTGTTTATTCTGTTAACTCTTTCAAATCATTTACTATGTGCTCTATGCGAATCCCTGCTCTATGTGATTTTACCCTATGTTTGCCTGTTAGGGTTTTCTTGTTTGTCTATTATGAGTTTTATTCTGTTTGTTCTCATAAATTTGTGCTAATTTCTCCTAAGTCAGTACTATTTCCTATTAGTGAGTCCTTGAATCCTTGTGATTGATCCTTCATTGATCTCGCATGAGATTTTCTACTGATTTTAACCTTGTGCAATATTTTCTGACCTTATTCTATGGCCAATTATGATGTTAACTGATTTTAAGCATTTTCCTTAATTAAAGTATGCTGAACCTAGTCTTTATTACACGTTCTATGCTTATTTTATTATACTCTGCCTTATATGATTTCTTTCCTTATTTAGTGTCTGTTTATTACCGTTTGAATTTGACTCCTTAATTAAAGGAAGTCATTGTACTGATTTGATTATGATTAGTACACAGTTCCATAATCACTGCTAAACCTTGATTTTTACCTTATTTGCCACCTGTTTCAAAGCTATAAGTACCTTAGTCTTTCATTGAGAAGAAAAACGAACAAATTGGTTTAGAGAAAAACCTCTCTCTTGCACAATAAAACTATCTTCTGCTCTCCCTTTTCTTGGGTTTCTTACTACTGCTCTAAGTCAGCCGGCTGCAAGCCAAGGTTGACTACTCTACTCACTTGCTCCTCATTCTGTGTTTACTGTCTTCTATACGGGTATGTCCTGATTTAAATTTAAGTCTCAAAGACAACATGTTTCTTCTGTTACTTCAATTCATCTTGTTTCTAGTTTGTCCTTACTTATGATTCTGTAGCTCAAATTGCAACTAATATGTCTATGCATTATTAGTCAAGTTATGTTCCCCCTCTCCCTTGGACTCAACATGCCCTGACTTCAATTATGTTTCTCCAATTATTAACCTGAATCTTCTATGGCAAACCACTTGTGCTTGGTTCTGTGTAAGCTTGAAATGCATGCTACCTTAATCCCTTATTTCCCTCAGGATTTCTTTGATTCTGAACCTAGGTGTGACTCTTCCTACTTTATGCATACCCTTATATGCTCTATACATGTCCCCAATTCCTATTACCCTGTTTGTGGTTGCTGAACTTGTTTAGTCCCTGACTCTTGGTGTGATGTTGAACCTGTTTCTGATTCTGAGGATGGTATGTTGCTTGTTACTAATAACTTCCCTATTTTATCAAAACTATTTTCAAACAAGTCTCTTTTCAAACTATTTTCCTACTTAAACCTTTTCAAACTATATCAAGCACTTCCACTATATTCTTAGACCCCTTAGGTTCTGCCCCTCCTGTGTGAGCATTGCCTTGGGACCTTTGAGATCCCTCTGAACTTTGACACACAAGAGCTGGCCTTTCCACACTGCACTTACTCTACCTTAGCTATGAAATCTGGGTGTGAGCACTGCCCGGGATCCTTTGAGGTCCTTAGGGAACTCTGACACACCCGGATTATGAGAACGGTTGTGAAACAAGACTCGACATTGAGGATCTGGAAACTTGGGCCTATTATGAAGGCTCCATATAGTATAGCTTCTTCTTTTCTTATTCCAATTATGTAATTTATGTCAATGGTTTGTAATAATTATTGAAAAAACTCTTTGGGGATGGATAGTGAAAAGGGATGGGTGTTATGCATGCTATAGTTATTAAAGGGTAAAAAACATGTCCTTAGGTTTATATTCTTGATTTCTCAATAGAAACCATGTTTAGGATCCATGCATGCATTAGAAACCATGCCTCTTAGGTCCTATGTGTACTATTATTCAGCACATGCATTCTTATATTGCTTATAAATTTCTGTGTTAAAACATGCTAATAATCAGTACTTTGTCATTATGTCATACGCTGCCATGTACACTTAGAAGTCATGCTTTAGGATAAAAACAACGCTAATAAATAGGTCGCCCCATCTCTTCTGCATATTCTGAAATCATGTTCAAGTATTGCAACACTTATGCATTTAGAAAATCCTGCTTAGGTCTTACATATATGTCACTTTGCATTCTCTCTTTTTGTGCATTAGATATCCCTCCTTAGGATAAATGTGTTAACAAAACTGCAATCATGTCTTACCATGCCTACGCACTTAGAGATCCTGTTTTAGGTATACAACATTAAAAACTATCCTCTATGTTGTGCCTAATTCTATGATGTGCCCTTAGAAATCCTATTTAAGTCATTATGCATCATGTTATAGGATCGTATTCAATTAACTACACTTAGCCTAAAAACAGATATGTAAAAACAATCACCATGTTCTAATAAACTGGCAATCAGTCTTTGAATATTTGTAACATTTAGAATTGCATTTTATTAGGTATAAAATCTGGAATTATTAATAAGGTTGAGTAATTATTGCATGCCATCCCATACTTAGGCAAGCCTTAGGCGATCAACTTTAAAATATAACCAGAATTGTCTTTGTGATTATGTTTAACTATCAGCATGTTAAAATCAGTAGGCAAGCCTGATTAGGACTTCCTCTCTGAGTATGTAACGAATCTGCCTCTGCTATTATCAGTTAGACACCATGCCTAGGATCTGAATCCGGACCTTAATTGTGTATGAGACATGTTGTTTATGGGTACTGTATGTGGAGGAATACTTGAGCCTTTATATGCTTTCCATGCTCTTCCCCTATCTCCAGTCCTACTTGTTTATTATATGTCGCCTTAGCATTTTCACCTTTAAAAACCTGAGGGTCTGCCTAGCACCTCCCTTATAGGATAGAAGTCCCAAAATCCTCCGGGACTGATAGGAAAGGGACGGGTAACAACATGCAATAGAGTTCGTGACCAACACGAGCTCTAGTTACCTTCACGGGGTGGGAAAGGGTAGAATATGGACATGATGACCGGTGAGATAATGGCACGTGTAGCCCCTCTTTGAGGAGTGTCATACAGGGTAATGCATTGATGTGATCCATATTATAAACAAACCTAGGACATCCCTTTACTCTTCATAAAGTGTGCTTAGATTGTAATTCTCTTAAAAGGCTAGTTTCTCATTAATTGTTCTTCAAACATCTGTACTTAGACTTAAATACCCTATTATGTGATCCCTATTTGTCTTATTTGCTAAACTGTACAAATTCAGAAAACGTTGTTTGGCCGGGAACCACACTTGTGGATCCTGAGGGGTGCCTAACACCTTCCCCTTAGGATAATTTCAAGCCCTTACCCTGTCTCTGGTTATCAACATAGTTATAAATGAACCCCTTAGGTGCTCTAACGCACCTTAAAAATTGTTAGGTGACGACTCTTCAAAATGCAAGACCCCTTTCCCAAAAGGAACGAGTTGTTTCAACCAAATGTCATAAACCCGGACTCCGCGAGAAAAAAAGCGGCGCGACAAGTGTTGCTGCCTCCAGTCTTGTTCTTTGGGTCCATACTTAAACCTTTCCCATTTCTTGCATTGTTCTATGTGTAGCGCAGAGAAGATATTTTCACCTGCCTTTTGAAATAATACCACACCTATGCACACACCTTCATTTGGTACTATGCCCCAACATTCCAAACCATGTGCGCGCATGTCCTTTTTGTATCTATTTGTGTGATATCTCCAGCTTGTATTTGAGTCCTTAATTGTGACATATGTTGTGGAGTATCAGATATGCCAAAACCATTGGGAAATTATTCTCAATTTCATTCTTAACTCCCGTTATTGACTGCCTACTAGACACACTTATAAGATTAATGCAGCTAATTCTGGGCAGAAGCCATCCCTTAAATGTGTCTTTCTTATGTTGCTTCCTTGTGTGTATCTTGTGTTCCAATGATTGTGCAAAGGTATAGGTGTATATGATCATAAAACATGGCCTTGACTTGAAGGTTTTGACCTCTATATAGCCACCTAAATACCTCCTACACTTCCTTGCTCCTATGCTTATGCATCTCCTTGGTTTCCTACCAGTGGAATGAGCACAATGTGCTGATACCACCAGCTGGTAGTTCCTCAAAGAGTATAGCATAGGTACAGTAACATCTCCTGCAAAAAAGAAAATAGTGTTCGTAAAAACTGTCATTTCCATATTCTCCTCCTTAAGGATTTGAATATGGACAATGACTCTGTGATTTGTTTTTCTCCTTGCTTTTTGTTAGTTATCCTTAGATTTTATGTTGATCATTACACCCCATCCATCATCTCCTATATACCAGCATCCAGATCTGTTGTACCAACCATTCTTCCTTTCTAGTTCCCAACTACTTTTCTCACGTGTGACACCTTGAGCTTGCTTCTTATTTCTTGCTTTTATTATCCACATTACAAGCTGATTTCCCTCTCCATTTGCTTGGCTTCCTGTATCCCAAGTATCAATACTTTTTATTTTTGAAATATCTCTCCCATGCTGCCCAATTCTCTTAGACTTTCTGGGCAATTTTGCATTTATCCTCTCCTGCTAAGTGACTGCCTTGTGCAATATTTTTTCCTGTCCTGCCTCTATACTATCATCTGCATTTGGCATCCCCCATCCTTTATATCTGCATAATAAGTTGTGTACCTAAAACTGACATTCCATTCTCCTATAACTCTTGACCACCCTTGCCCAAGTCTATTTAGCATTCTGGGCAAATCTGTTTTACTTGACTGCTCCAGGCACCTTACCTCCTTTTTTTCTCCTACCTTTATTGATAGCCTGCCTTATGAATGCTGAAGCAAAGAATTCTAATCCAGAGCTCCTCTTAGCTAAACCTTTCCTCTCATATCTTTCCTCTCCTAACCTGGGTTGTCCAATTCTGTTATACTTTCTGGCCAGCAATCTTTTTCTTGTTGTGTTTAGTCTATCACCATCACACTCATACTTACTATTGTAATATGAGGTGATTACGATGCTACTTCTCCAGCATAGTAGGTGACTCTTGATCCTCCTATCTCTTGTGCTTTTACCAATATGCCATGTCCTTCCATTGGGTTGAATGCATAACATTAATACCACCAATTGGAATTCCAATGAAACATATGGTAGTTGTACACAAAAAGTACCTGCAAAAAAGAACCCAATGTTAGTGATAAGAATGCTCACCATGCTCTCCTCCTTCCAGATTTGAGCATGGTGATTACATGTGATCTCCTTCTGTTTCCTTGTATTTATTCTGTCCTCCTCCCCTTCTACCTTCTTGCTACCTTTACTCTTATATGGGGACATTGAATTTTATCCTCATTCACTATCCTTCTGCTTTGAACATCTAGATCACAGAATTCATTTGCCTCCTAGAAATCCAAAGTCTAATGCATAATTTGCTAGATGATCGGCCAATTTGTTGCCTTCTCTATATACATGTGAAAATCTGACATTACACCCCTCCTTCAGATTCATAGCTTCTTCCACTTGTTCCATTATGCACCAAGGTGGCTTCCATTGTCCATCCATTATGTTCTTCAATAGGAGAGAATCTGTTTGGATCCATATTTGTACATAGCTCATATCTCTGCAAATTCTTAAAGCCTCCACAATTGTTGTAGCTTCAACTTCAGTATTAGATCCTTCTTTAATCTCCCTGCCTACATCATATTGCACATCTCCAAATTTATCTCTTAAGACTACTCCTATTGCACTTCTTCCTGGATTCCCTCTAGATGCACCATCAGTGTTTGCCTTGATCCACCCCTCAGTTGGAGGTTCCCAGCTCACTGTATCATATTTTAACTGAGGAGTATATCTTTCTAACACCATAAGGATATCCTGCCATCTATGTGGTACCTGCAAACCTGGTTTCCTCAGCTTCACCAGATTTTGAATTGTAGTTGATACTTGGTATATAACCCTAATCACAGATACTGCATCACCACACTTCAAACCGTTTTTCCTTTTCCATAGTTCCACACAATACATGCTGGCAATGCTTGTATTATTGGTTTAATTCTGGGCAGAACTGGAGCAGTCCAACATTTTGTGATTTCTTGATGAAATGAGAGGTCATCTGGTGCAATCCCTTCTCTCATTAGAAAATATTTCCATACTGCCTTTTCTGCATTTGATGTGAAGAATATATGCACCAACGTTTCCTCTCTAGGATCAGCACAACACCAACACTTTGATGGCATAGAGTACCCCAACCTACGCATAAAATCATCCAAAGGCAGTTTTGCTTTCCATACCTTCCACATGAAGAAAGATATTTTGAAAGGTAATCTTTTCACCCAAATAATTATATAAGCTCTTCTAGGATCCTCTCTCCTTCTTAGATACTCCCAAGCAGATCTTAAACTAAAATTGTCTCTGCTTTCTAGCATCCAGTATGGGTTGTCCAGCTCATTATATTGAACTGGTGGTTTGATGTGCTCCACTATGTGATGTGCAAATTCCTATGGTAACACTTCCAGTAACCTTTCAGCATCCCAGACTCCATTATCTACCACATCGTAGACAATATGAATGTCCTCATTGATCCCAAATTCTGGAGGAACAAGGAAATACAAAGCTCACAACCCTGTCCAATTATCATACCAAAACAATGAAGACCCCATTCTAGGATGCCAACCTATTTGATGTTCAATTGCTTCCCTACATTCAATCATTTTCCTCCACACATGTGATCCCATTCTCCAAGGTACCACCACTGTATTTAATTTTTTGCAATACTTTTGGATCATGAAAGAACTCCATAGACTTGGCTTAGTCCTGTAGTTCCACCACAATTTACAGAATAACGCTTTTGCCACATCATGTAGAGATCTAAACCCTATACCTCCCTCTTCACATGGCAAACATAGGTTGTTCCATGAAGCCCAGTGTCTACTAGTACCACCTACTGAACTACTCCAGAAGAATTGAGCAATTAACTTGTGAAGCTTGATGATGACACCTTTAGGAAGGTTCACTGTTGATAGTAAATGTATGGGCATGCTCTGAAGGACATTTGCAATGAGTACTACCCTGCCTCCTATAGACAGTAGTTTCCCCTTCCAGGCCTGTATTTTGTTCAAAACTTTTGTAACCAATCCCTGGTAATACTCCATCTTCCTCCTTGCATAAAAAAATGGGACAACCAAGATAAGTGAATGGGAAGTCTTGTCTGTCAATTCTTGTAGCTCTTTCCACCTTCCTAACCACCTTTACATCTACCAAGTGATGCATATATATTGCAGATTTAGCCTTGTTCACAAGTTAGCCAGATGTAGATTCATATGCGTGCAACACCTCCAAAATCAGTCTAAGAGAAGTAACATGTGAGGAGCTAAATATGATGGTGTCGTCAACATATGCAAGGTGGTTGATTTTTGGACTCCATTTAGGTAATCCAAATCCACGAAAGTATCGATTAAAATGTAGTGATTTCAATCCCCTTGAAAGAGCTTATGCAGCAGTTATAATCAATGTTGGTGATAATGGATCACCTTGTTTGACACCCCTCGAGGATTTGAAAAAACCATATGGCTGTCCATTTACCAAAACAGAATACCTACCAGATCAAAAATCAGCCCAATAAACCTTTCAGTGAACCCCATTTTCCTTAGCATCTTTGTTAGAAACAACCATGATAGCCTACATACGCTTTTGTCATGTCTAGTTTGATCACAACATTAGGACCAACTTTAGTTCTAAGCCTAATATTTGTGATAATCTCCTGTGTCAATAGAACATTCTCAATGATGCTTCTACCTTTTACAAAACCATCTTGCTCTTCTGATATTAAATTAGGCAGCATCCCTACCAATCCCTCATTTATAACTCTAGAGAAAATCTTATTGGCAAAGTTACTGAGATTTATAGGTCTCATATCAGAAAATGTGCTGACCTCTTTCTTTTTTAGTAAGAGTGCCAAATTTGTATGTGTTATGATCTTAGGTAGTTGCTAGCCACAGAAGAATGAAAGCACCATTGTATAAATGTCTTCACCTATAATCTCCCAGCATGTTTGATAAAACAATTATGTAAAGCCATCTGGACCCCCTGTTGATTCACCACTCAGTCCAAAAACTGCATGTTTCACCTCATCTCTAGTAGGGGTACTAATACGTTTCTCATTATGCTCCTCAATCACCAAAAAAGGTACATGATCAATAATGTCAAAAACAGCAAGGATAGTAGTTTCATAGAATTGATCTTGATAGAACTTGACTACTTCATCTGCAATATGAGCATCTTCTTCTAGCCAATACCCATCACTGTCTTTAATCCTTGTGAGCTTTAGTCTTTTCCTCCTCCCATTGACATGTGCATGAAAGAATTTAGTGTTTCTATCCCCGTCCTTGAACCAAGCCATGCCAGATTTCTGCTTCCAAAACTCATTTTCTAATGCCAGATATTTGATCATCTCTACCTGCACCTTTTGGAGCCTAGCTCTGTTCATCTGAGTAGGGTGAGCTTCAAACTGTCTCTCGTGTACCAGTACCACTTCCTCCATGCTTGCAATATTTTGGAAAATGTCTTGCTTGACTACAAGTAGATAGGGCCTTCTTCACCTTCTTTAACTTATGATTGAATAAGGTGAAAGGATTAGCACAAAAATCTGCACTCCAATGTTGTCTCACCAGGTCTTTAAAGGAATCATGTTTAGTCCAAAATTTCAAAAATCTGAATGCCTTTTTAATAGGAGCAGCTGCTATGTCACACTTTAACAACATTGGACAATGGCCAGACCCTATTTTGGAGAGATGAGTACTCTCCAGACCTGAAAAATTCTGTTGCAGTTCCATGTTTCCTAAGCATCGATCAAGTCTTTTGAAAATGCAGTCTTCCTCTGATCTTCCATTCCACCATGTGAATATACTCCCTTTGAATCCCAGGTCAATTAGGTTACATGTATTCACACAATGTCTGAAATCATCCACCTCATTAATATGAACTGGCAGGCCTCCATATTTTTCTTCCTCATCCCAGATCATATTAAAATCACCTCCCACAAGCCATGGATCGTACATATCTCTTGCCATTGCATACAACGAATCTCACAATTCTATTCTCTCAATTGCATCACATTTTGCATACACTAAAGCTAAAATCAATTCCATATGAGTTTAAGTATGAAACAACCTCAAAGTTAATTGTTGCACCATGTTATGCAGTATAGTCACTTCAAATACCTCATCTATGAATGCCCATATTTTACTGGATACATTAGCCACAGCTTGTGCCATACCAATTCTTCTTCTATATCTCTCCATCTTGCTTGACTGCTGCATTGGTTCCATGATCCCAATAAATTCAAATGATGTTGTCTATGCATTGCTATCAATCTTTCAAAAGTCTGCATGGTGTTAACAGACCTCACATTCCAAATTATAACATCCATTACTGATTTATAGATTTGGTGAGGGTTCTCCTTGTTTGTACTCATGTAGATGGCACTGTGGAGTTATCCTTATTCTGTTTCTTTCTACCTTTAGCAGCAGATTTCACCTTCTCAATTTGCCTAGGTGATAGGTCTCCTTGCCTGGCAACATTAAGAAAGTTCTGATCAGTAGATTCCTCATCTAATTCTTTGTTAACATGATCCTCTGGCAATTCAGTCAACTTTTCACCAATCCCTGCTGCTGCTACTATAGTATCTCCTCCTACCTTGGTTACTGCTTGGCTATCTTTATTTTTCTTAGTCAACTGTTGCATTTGGTTCAACAGAACAATAACATTAATTGTTTCCTGCCCTTTTACCAAGTGTTTTTTGATGTTTTTGTATTGCCTTTTGATTTGGCAATATCCTCAAATGTACCTCTATATTCAATTCCACCTGGATCTTTAGCATGAGTATATACTTCTGTTCCACCAGGATCGCCAGCATTCATAAGATCCTCTTCATTAGTAATTGGATCCTTTGTCTGTGCAAGGCTCTGCCCATCACCATTCTGTGTTTCTTTGTTTATTTCATTCATATTTTGATCCTCATCATCACCTGCATCCCCTTGATCTTCATCTTCACTTTGCATCTCATCTGGGATCTCTCCTTCCTTTGAGTCTTCTTCTGTCTGATCAGCCCAGAGTCTGCCTCCTTTCCACTTGATTTTTTCATTGCTTTTGAATTTTTCAAAATCTGCATCTTCTACTAGTTCTTTGTCAGCAGTAGTGTCCATTTGTTCTGCTACTCTAGTATCTTGAGTAGGTGCTTCCTGGCATGAGGTGTTAATGGAAACTTGATTCCCTTTGAATGCTCTTTGCACCCACTGTTGAGTAGTCTCCTTTTGATTCTGCACTTCCCTTCCTTTTTCCAAGTTTCTGGCTTCACTTTGTACACCAGTAGCTACTGGCTCATTATTGGTATTAGAAACAATTGAATTCAGGCTCTTCCCTGTTGTGGTTTGATTTCCATTGTTATTTGTATTCGAGTCAGTCATAGGAGACTTAGGGAGATAGGGAGGTGCTGCAGGATTTAAATTGCCAGCTTCGTTAGCATTTCTGTTGTGGTTTGATTACCATTGTTATTTGTATTCGAGTCAGTCATAGGAGACTTAGGGAGATAGGGAGGTGCTGCAGGATTTAAATTGCCAGCTTCGTTAGCATTTCTGTTGTGGTTTGATTACCATTGTTATTTGTATTCGAGTCAGTCATAGGAGACTTAGGGAGATAGGGAGGTGCTGCAGGATTTAAATTGCCAGCTTCGTTAGCATTTCTGTTGTGGTTTGATTACCATTGTTATTTGTATTCGAGTCAGTCATAGGAGACTTAGGGAGATAGGGAGGTGCTGCAGGATTTAAATTGCCAGCTTCGTTAGCATTCTGCATATTTCCTTGTCCAATACTATTCTCCACCAATGCCAATTGATTGTTATTATTAACGTCACTATTATCCACCTCTAATACTGCAAATTTGTTGGCAGTCTGAACTTGTTGAGGAACCACATTGTTTTGCTTCTCAACTGGAACAATTTCTTGTCCAGTTTTATCCACACCATCAACCTGCTTCTCCTTTCCATTGCCTCTATTATCCCTTACTTCTTTCCATTGGGCTCCCACATTGCCAAAAACCCTACCACTTGACAAAATCATTAAAGGAGAAGATTCCTTTCCCTTATTTTGATTCCCATCCATTACTACCTCATTATCAACAACATGAGCATCCCTCCTATTTTCCATAAGTTCAGGATGAATCCTCCATCACTCTAGCATATCATGTCTTTGAAGCTTACATTCCTTGCAATATTTTGGTAAATAGTCATACCTAAGTGTAACCCATTTTGTCCTTATCTCCCCGGTCACCTCATTTTCAATGACCATACGTACCTTCTTAGGATGATCATCTAGTAAGTCCACTAGCACCTTCACACGAGCACAACTAGGTCTAGTCTTGTTCACATAGCTATGTCATGGTGGAGAGGTGTGGCTACTGCTGAGGCAAGAGAGAATAGGCATTCCTTTACGAAAAAGGTTGGAAACAAGTTGGGGAATGATATCCATGCCATAACTCTTGGATTTTCTTCACCTGCTTTAAACTTAGAATCATATAGTAAAGTTCTCAATTGGAATTCCTGCCCAATCTTGTCTTTTACGTAATAGACACTTTTCGACGTAAAATCAATGTAATCTTTCCATAAGGTCAATCGTACCAATACATGTCTATCCCTAAGTAACCCGATATTACACTCGCCTTTGATTTCATATTGCATGGTAATGATTCGACGTAATTCTTGTAACTCTGGCCAACCATACGAGAATTTGCAAACCACTGCAAACTTCAATACTTCAATAATATTCATACGATCAACCTCTGATTCAGTAAACTTCACCATTGGTTGTCCTTGAAGGAATGTGGCTCGCCTAAGAGGAATAGGATCAACTGTTGTTGATCTTTCGTGCATGGCAATGTTGCTCGACGATGACTTCACTGCTTTTGCATAATCCATGGGTTAGGGTGTGTTATTTGGATTCGTGGGGGGTTGGGCTATGTTGGGGGGTGGTTGGGGAGGCATCCCAGCCACTATAGGTGGATGGCCACCGGCCGGAGTGGCCATGGCAGTGCACACGAGGGCTCATGTCGCCTCCCAGTCGCTGTTTAGGGTTTAGGAGAGAGAAGAGAGCTTTTTTCTGTGTCATTTTCTGGAAATCTTTTACATAGACTCGCTGCATTTTCACACAAACGCTTTTGCATTTTTTCCATGTCGATCCAGTAGTAGTCGGCTCTGATTATATTCTGAACCAATGACATGGCGCTCGAATGGTTCCCGCAGGTGCCCTCGTGGACTTGCCTCAAGAAATACTCGGTGTCTTCTGGTCCCAAACATATGGAGAGTGGTCAATCGAGTGTTCTTCTGAATAGGGTACCATCTTTGGACAAGTTGAACCCGGCTGCCTTCGTACACAAAGCTCCCGATTCTTTAGGATCCGAGGGAAGTTTTCTAGTCTTCATGTAATATATGTACTTCTTTCTCCAATCCGAAGTTAAGCTTGTAGAGTTTATCTCGGCATGGACTTCCTCCACTACCGATATCATGAGTTGTACGACTTTTCCCGAGTTGAATTCATCATCCTCGACCGGCGATCCCAAGCTAGCAAGAGCATCGGCCTCGTTGTTTTCAACCCGAGGTACATTTTGAAAAGTCTATTCCCTGAACCGATGTAACGTTACCTGTAGCATAATCAGGTATCTTCGTATTCGTTCCTCTTTGACTTCAAACATTCCATTGACTTGATTCACCACGAGGAGAGAATCTCACTTAGCTTTGACCACCTCGGCCCCCGAGCTTTTATCCAGTTCAAGAACTGTAACCATGGCCTCATATTCGGCCTCGTTGTTAGTTAATTTTATAGTTCTAATAGATTGGCTAACTACATTACCCGTCGATGGTTTCAACATGATGCTAAGTCCGGACCCCTTTTCATTCGAGGCACCGTCCGTAAAGAGGGTCCAGAGTCCTAAAGAGGTCCCCGAGTTCAACAACAACTCCTTCTCGACTTCAGGAACTATGGTCAGCGTGAAGTCGGCCATGAAGTCCGCCAAAATTTGTAATTTGATGGCAGTTTGGGGTCGATATTCGATGTCGTACCCGCTGATCTTCACGGCCCACTTGGCCAATCGTCCTGAGAGATCGAGTTTGCATTATGTTTCTTAATGGGTAAGTGGTCACAACACATATGGAATGGCATTGGAAATACATCTTTAGCTTCCTAGAGTCACTTAGAAAAGCGAGCATCAATTTTTCTAGGTGGGATACCTAGTGTCGGTCTCGCCTAGAGTTCTTCTAACATAATAGATAGGAAATTGCGTACCTTCCTCTTCTTGGACTAGGACTCCACTTACCGCTACCTTGGATATCGTTAAGTACAGGTATAACTTTTCGTATGTCTTTGGAGTATGAAGCAAAGACGGGCTCTAGATGTACTGTTTGTGTTCCTCCAAGTCTTGTTAGCGCTCAGGGGTCCATGAGAAGTTATTATTCTTCTTCAATAGTGAAAAGAATCGATGTCTCTTATGGGAGGACCTCGAGATGAGTCGACCCAAAGCGACTATGCATTCGGTTAACCTTTGTACAACCTTGACTCTATCCACAACAGTGTTGTCCTCAATGACCTTGATCTTATCGGGATTAATCTCGATTCCCCGGTTGGACACCATGAATCCAAGGAATTTCCCGGACCCGATTTCGGATGCGCATTTCTCCGGGTTCAACTTCATATTATACTTCTTCAATATGTTGAAGGTTTCCTGGAAATATTTCAAATGGTCCTCTGATCGCATGGACTTAACTAATATATATTCAATGTAAACCTCCATTGATTTTCCTATTTGGTCTTCGACTATCCGATTTACTAGGTGTTGGTAAGTCACACTTGTGTTTTTTAGTCCGAATGGCATTATGTTATAGCAGTAGGTACCGTATTTAGTGATGAAAGATATTTTTTCCTGGTCGTCTAGGTCCATACGAATTTGGTTGTACCCAGAGTAGGCGTTGAGAAAATTGAGGATCCCGTGGCCGGCCATTGCATCGATCATGCGGTCGATGTTTGGTAGAGGGAAAGAGTACTTGGGCATGCTTTGTCCAAGTCTTTATAGTCTACGCACATTCTTAATTTATTTCCCTTTTTAGGGACTACTAATACGTATGCTAACCAATCCGGGTACTTAACCTCCCGGATGGACCCTGTTTAAGGAGTTTAGATACATCGTCCATGATGAATGCATGCTTGACTTCGGACTAAGGTCTCCTTTTCTGCTTGACCGGATGGAACTTCGGATCCAGGCTTCACTTGTGAGTAGTTAGCTCCGGCAGAATCCCTGTCATATCGAGATGGGACCAATCGAAACAATTTATGTTAGCTATAAGTAATTGAATGAGTTTTTTCCTAACCTCACAACTTAACCCTGTACCCTGGTGTACCATTCAATCAGGCAGGTGTCCGACCAATATGACTTGTTCCAGTTTTTCGACTATTGATTTGGTGGCGTCGGAATCATCGTGGATTATGAAAGACCTGGAAACTCCGTAATCGTTGTCTTCATCCATCTCCTGCTTATCCGGTTCCATCGAGGTTGGTATCAGTAATTTCTATTTGGTTTTGTCTTTAGGTATCAGATTCATTGTAACACCCCGTAAATTCGGCTTAGGTATGAATGAGTTAAAGGAGTAGTAAGGTTATACTTTGGACATATGAAGTAATATCGGTATGATTATGGGTGAAAATAGTTTTTTTAAAATCAAGATGGAAAGTGAGGTGCATAAGATTCGACAAAATCGACTAAGTTTGCAGAAGGTCCGTCTTCCACCAGAGTTTAGTGAAAATTTGTAAAGAATTTGGGAAAACTCAAAGCATGAAAGTTGTAGGCCTTTAAAATAGATTTCCAACAAAATATTGGTGATCCCAAATGGAGCTTTGTGCAAAAGGTTATTCCTATTTTACAGAATAGTGCACAACCACCGCGACCGCGGTCGTGAGGCAGTGTTCCTGCTATTTACCGCGGTCGGGACTGCGTTCAGGCCTACAGGGGCGCGGTGGCAGACTTGGGAAGTCATTTTTTAAATCATATTTCGTCCCCTACAGCCCCAAAACATAAAAACTTGATCTAGAAAGGAAAACTCTCAAACCTAACTCCTTAAGGGTCCCTCCACCGCCCAAGGTAACTTCTAACGGTGATTATAAGTTAATTTTAGTTTCCAAACATCCTATTAACATGGGTAAACCCTCCATATCATTAGATATTGATTGGGACATCATTGTTGAGAGAAGGAACCCTAGAACTCGAATCCAAGGGGATTGAACTTCAAAGAGGTAATGTTTTCACCCTCTAATTGATTCTAACATTGGTTTAATAATTATAGACCCTAGTTCATGAGATATGATTTGATGGGTTTGATAGAAAATCATGAACGGTTATAGGTTTGGTGTTTTGATTGTTGATTATTGGTTAAGGGTGTTGTTTACCTTATTGGTGATAAAAATAATGTTAATTATAGCCATTTGAGACTTTAGAATTTATCTAGGAGCAAGAGAATAGAGTATTGGGTGTAGAGACAATAGCTAATATGGAATCCCTTTGACTTGTATTGCTATAGATTAAGTTGAAAGGGTTCACAAACATTGTATTACGCTCAAGAGAAGGAAGTTAAGGTATGTGAGTCTAACTCTTTACGTTTGGGAATGTCGATGATTCTCCCTACGTCCCATTCATTATGACTATTACGAGTTTCCTCAGAAAGTAATTATGCCCAGTCCCATGAATATTAGTGTAACTTCTATTCTCTAGATGGCATAGTTTCATAATCATTCGATATTCTATGAGTTTCAGTTATGACAAATCAACTTATTACGAGCACATATCTCAGTCTAGTCTTATTCATTATTTCGGTATCATGTAACTCAATATGGTTCAGTATTTCAGCATCATGTATTTTAGTATGATTCCCAGTTCCTGAATGTTGAACACTCGTATTTGGGCCCGAGGCCGCAGTTTATGCTTTATGCATTTTGGGCCTGAGGCCACACTTATGTATACGTATACTTGGGCCCGAGGCTGCAGTTTGTGCACACACACACATACATACACACACACACACACACACACACACACACACACACACACACATATATATATATA
>ML260130.1:1558-23362 GCA_005239495.1 Nicotiana undulata | reverse complement strand
CGAAGGGCAACCGAACTGACCTCTGCGATCGCATCAGAGGTCCTGCGATCGCGAAGACCATCTGGTCTGACCTCTGCGATCGCGATGAACAATTTCACCCGGCCCAGCTGCGACTCAATGTGATCGCGTAAAAGGGTAGCGATCGCGAAGCTTTGGGGCCCGGACCTATGCAATCGCAAGGGGAAGGCTGCGATCGCAGAGAACAATCAGCAGCCCAACAAAACCCTTCTCAGCGATCGCGACCCACCTTCTGCGATCGCAGAGAAGGAAACCAGATAGAGAAATTTCTGGTTTTTCCAACTTAGCTCCCAGGGGTCTAAAACACCCCCCCGAGCCCCTCGGGACCCTGTCCAAAAGCACCGGCAAGTCTGTATTCATGATACGGACTCGCTTAAACTTCCGGAACATGAAAAAAAACAACAGAACTCGAAATTCAATCCCAAAACCAAATTATTCAAACTTAAGAACTTAAGAATTCTAGAATTCGCTACATTACGCCAGACGGGTCTATACTACTCGGAATGATCCCAAATTTGCAGACAAGTCATAAATGACTATTCAAAACTATTTCCGATCCCGAAATTCCATTCGGACCACGATAGCATGAAGTGCAGTTCCAGGCCAAATTCTAAACTTAAGGAAATCCTGATTTCCATTTCGGGCGCCGAAACGCTTTCAGGTCATCAAAAACCCGAACCGAACATACGCCCAAGTCAAAAATCATCATACGGAGCTACTGGAACTGTCAGAACTCGATTCCGAGGTCGTTTGCTTAAAATGTTGACCGAAGTCAAACTTGGCCAAATAGGCCAGCCTTAAGGAACCAAGTGTTCCTAAACCATCCAAATCATTCCCAAATCCCGGACCACCCGCACCGGCGAGTCATAAAGAAAGAATAGCCGCTATGGAAGGTTTTATTTAAGGAAACGGGACCCTGATACGCAAAACGACCGGCTGGGTCGTTACATTCTCCCCCTTTTAAATAAAAGTTCATCCTCGAACGGGACTAGAATCGTACCTGGAGTGCTGAATAGTTGTGGATATCTGCTCCGCATGTCCCGCTCGGACTCCCAATTCGCCTCCTCAACTGGTGGCCTCTCCACTAGACCTTAATCGTAGAAACTGTCTTAGACTTCAACTGGCGGTCCTGCCTATCAATAATGGCAACTGGCTCCTCCTCGAAGCCCAACTTCTCATCTAACTGATAGTGCTGTAATCAACCACGTGCTAGAAGTCGGCGTGATACCTCTGAAGCATAGATACATGAAATACTGGGTGAACTCCTTATAAGGCTGGAGGCAAAGCAAGCTCATAAGCAACCCCTCCAACCCGCTTCAGCACCTCGAAAGGAACTATAAACCTGGGGCTCAGCTTGCCTTTCTTCCCAAATCTCATAACGCCTTTCATCGGCGAAACCTTCAACATGACCTTATCTCCCTCCATGAATGCTACATCACGTGCCCGCTGATCTGCGTAGCTCTTCTGCCTAGACTGGGCTGTACGGAGCCTCTCCTGAATAATCTTCACCCTTTCCAAGGCATCTCTAACCAGATCTGTACCGTATAACTTCGCCTCACCAGGCTCAAAACACCCAATCGGAGAACGGCATCGCCGACCATATAAAGCCTCAAATGGAGCCACCTCGATGCTGGACTGATAACAATTATTGTATGCAAACTCCGCTAAAGGCAAGAACTGATCCCACTGACCCCTGAAATCAATCACGCAAGCCCTGAGCATATCCTCCAAAATCTGAACTGTACGCTCTGACTGGCCATCACTCAGAGGGTGAAATGCTGAACTGAGGTCTATTTGAGTACCCATCTCGCTGTGCAAAGCTCTCCAGAAGTGCAAAGTGAACTGAGGACCCCAATCTGAAATGATAGACACCGGCACACCATGCAACCGGACTATCTCACGAAGGTAAATCTGGGCTAGCCTCTCTGTAGTATAAGTAGTAGCCACAGGAATAAAATGTGCCGATTTGGTCAATCTATCCACAATGACCCAAACCGCATCAACCTTCCGCAAAGTCCGAGGCAACCCAACCACAAAGTCCATAGTGAGACGCTCCTATTTCCACTAAGGAATGGGCATCTGCTGAAACAAACCTCCTGGCCGCTGATGCTCGTACTTAACCTGTTGACAATTAAGACACCTAGCCACATGCTGAACAATGTCTTTCTTCATCCCCCTCCACCAGTAGTGCTGCTTCAAATAACGGTACATCTTCGTAGCTCCTGGGTGAATAGAATACCGAGAACTGTGAGCCTCTGCTGGAATCCTCTCCCTCAGGCCATCAACATTAGGAACACACAATCGGCCCTGGAGTCGCAGAACACCATCCTCGCCCAAAGTAATCCCTTTGGCCCTGCCCTAGACTACCGTATCCCTAAGCTCTACTAGGCGTGGATCATCAAACTGTCGAGCCATGATCTCTCCCAATAATGAAGACTGAGCTACCACATGAGCTAAAACTCGACGGGGCTCTAAAAGGTCCAATCTTACCAAACGGTTGGCCAAGGACTGAATGTCCAAGGCTAAAGGCCTCTCCTTAGCTGAGATGTAGGCCAAATTACCCTTGCTAGCTGCTCTCCTGCTCAATGCATCCGCAACTACATTTGCCTTGCCCGGATGATACAGAATAGTGAGATCATAGTCTTTCAACAACTCAAGCCACCTCCGCTGCCTCAAATTAAGGTCCCTCTGCTTAAGCAGGTACTGCAGGCTGCGGTGGTCAGTATAGACCTCACAAGATACACCATATAGATAATGCCGCCATATCTTCAGAGCATGAACAATCGCCGCCAACTCCAGATCGTGCACAGGGTAATTCGTTTCATGAACCTTCAGCTGGCGCGAAGCATAAGCAATAACCCTTCCATCCTGCATCAGCACGCATCCCAACCCGATGCGTGAAGCGTCGCAATACACTGTATATACTCCAGAATCAGAAGGCAATGATAACACTGGTGCTGAAGTCAATGCTAACTTGAGCTTCTGAAAGCTCGCCTCACAATCGTCAGACCACTGAAATGGAGCATTCTTCTGAGTCAATCTAGTCAATGGGGCTGCAATAGAAGAAAACCCCTCCACGAACCGACGGTAATAACCTGCTAAACCCAGAAAACTCTTGATCTCAGAAGCTGAAGTAGGACGCGGCCAACTCTGAACTGCCTCAATCCTCTGCGAATCAACTTTGATGCCCTCACCGGACACCGCATGCCCCAGAAATGCCACAGACTCTAACCAAAACTCACACTTGGAGAACTTAGCATACAACTTCTGCTCTCACAAGGTCTGAAGTAGAACTCTCAAATGCTGCTCGTGCTCTCCCAGGCGCCGTGAGTAGATCAATATATCATCAATGAAAACAATAACGAAGGAGTCGATATACGGCCTGAATACCCTATTCATCAAGTCCATAAATGCTGCTGGGGCATTAGTCAAGCCAAAGGACATCACTAAGAACTCATAGTGGCCATATCTGGTGCGAAATGCAGTCTTCGGGACATCAGAAGCCCGAATCTTCAACTGGTGATAACCTGACATCAGATCAATCTTAGAGAACACACGAGCACCCTGTAGCTGGTCAAACAAATCATCAATGCGCGGCAGAGGATACTCGTTCTTGATGGTCACTTTATTCAACTAGCGGTAGTCAATACACATCTGTATAGACCCATCCTTCTTCTTCACAAATAGGACTGGAGCACCCCACGGCGACACACTCGGCCTAATAAACCCCTTGGACAACAATTCCTCAAGCTGCTCCTTCAACTCCCTTAGCTCTTTAGGAGCCATACGATAGGGAGGAATAGAAATAGGCTGAGTATCTATAGACAAATCAATGCAGAAATCTATATCTCGATCTGGAGGCATGCCTGGAAGATATGAAGGAAACACATCCGGAAACTCCCGAACGACAGGCACTGAATCAAGAGTAAGAGACTCGGCGGTGGTGTCCCGCACATAAGAAAGATAAGAAAAATACCCTTTCTCGACCATGTGCCGAGCTCTCATGAAGGAAATGACCCGGCTGAAGGCACTAACTGAAGCATCCCTCCACTCTAACCTCGACGACTCAGGCATGGCTAATGTAACTGTTTTGGCATGGCAATCTAGGACAGCATGATGAGGGGATATCCAATCGATGCCCAAGATGACCTCGAAATCAACCATACCAAGCAAAAACAGGTCGACTCTGGTCTCAAACCCACAGAAAGTAATCACACAAGACCGGTAGACCCGGTCTACCATTACAGAGTCGCCCACAAGAGTGGATACATACATGGGAGAACCCAAAAGCTCACAATAACATCCATAGAATGGGCAAATAATGCTGAAACATATGAATATGTAGACCCTGGATCAAATAGCATTGAAGCCTCTCTACCACATACCGAAATAATACCTGTAATCATAGCATCTGATGCCACTGCGTCTGCCCTAACTGGAATAGCATAAAATCTGGCTGGAGCACCCGATGAGTGCGCTCCCCCAGGACGAGCTGGAGCTAAACGACCCCCTCCTGGCTGGCCTCCCACTCTAGGGCGACCCCTGCCAACCTGACCTCCACCCCTAGGTTGTCGTGCTGCCGGTGTTGTAATCATAGGCTGCTGGCTCTGCTGCACGCCCTTGCCCCGATACCTGGGACAAAACCTTCATGCGTGACTCAGATCCCCACACTCGAAGCAACCCCCTGGAACTACTGCTCGCTACCATGAAGAGGAGAAACCCTGAATAGCTGAAGAGCGGTGTGAATCCTCTGGTAAAGCACTGGGATAGGAACTGGAGGATCTCTGATGGCTAGAATAGGTGTTGGGTGCACTCTGGATGGCTGGAGGATGATAGGAGCGCTCTGGCATGGCGCTAAACTGGGGCCTGACTGGAACAACCCTAGAAGGTACTGGAGGTGCTGAATAGGAAGGCCTGCTTAACTTGACACCTCCGTACAGACCCCTGGCCCTAGCTGGAGCCCCTCTGAAGTCACCTGTGAACCTGGGCCTCTTGTCTTGCTGACCCTGCTGACCCTGCTCTCTACTTCTCGCACGGTAACCCTCGATACGTCGAGCTATCTTGACCACAAGCTGATATGGGGTACCCATCTCCACCTTTCTGGCCATGGAAGTCCTGATACCCGGATGTAAGCCTGCCACAAACCGTCGAACCCTCTCAACATATGTGGGCAATATCATGAGAGCATGGCGAGACAACTCTGAGAACCTAGCCTCATAATCTGACACAGACATCTTCCCCTGCTCTAACTTCTCAAACTGACCCCAAAGCTCCTCCCTCTCAGATGATGGAAAATATCTGTCCAAAAATAACTGAATAAACTGCTCCCAAGTAACCGGTGAGTACATAAGACTGCCACCAGCGGCGAGCTCTGCCCTCAGCTGAAATGTCGTGAAGTCTACCCCATGTGACTCTAATATCCTAATGTTGTGCAGTCTGTCCCTACACCTCTCGATAAAATCCTGTGCATTCTCTTCCCGCTCACCCCTGAAGGTCGGAGGGCGAAGCTGGGTCCATCTACCCAGCAGTTTCTGCTGGTCTATCTCTGCAACTGGCCTGGGCCCCAGTGCTACCACCCCAGGCTGAACCGCGATCACTGGTGGAATATCTGGAGTACGATGTACTGCTGCTGCTGGTCCTGTAGCCTGAGAGGTAAGGGTCTGAACTCCCCCTCCTGCCTGGGACATAGTGTCCATGCACCTCAGCATACGGCCCATGACCTCCTGGAAGCCCGACGCCGTCATAAACTCAACTGGTGGTGGAACTACTGGAGGCAGCTCATCCCGCTCCTCAACATAAGGATCCCTAATCGGTGCAACCGGTACATCTCTGGGACGCCCTCGCCCCCTATTACGAACAAGAGCTCTACCCCTGCCCTTACCGCGGCCTCGAGCGGCGGGGGTAGCAGCCTCCCCTGGATCAGGAACATGTGAAGCACGCGTCCTCACCATTTGTCAGAGAGTAGAAGAACATGTTTGAGTACATCACCGATTGCACGATAGGATATGAACAAAAGGAGTTTCTTAACGCCCTATAGCCTCCGGAAGATAAGTACAGGCGTCTCCGTACCGATCCGCAAGACTCTCCTGGGTTTGCCTGTGACTCGTGAGACTACGTGAACCTAAGGCTCTGATACCACGTTGTCACGACCCAAATCCTAATTCCGGTCGCGATGGCGCCCAACAACGGGGTTAGGAAAGCCGATATAATTTTCACTAAGTGATTTCCTTCCCATTCGATCAAACAAGTCAATGGTTACTAGTATATAACAACTAACATGATACTAGTCCTGAGTGAAGGTAAAATCATAGTAGATACAAGGCCGAAATAAAACATATACATAGATAATCATCCCCAAAACCCCAAAAATATATACCACGTGTGTGCCAGGAACTAGTGTCACGAGTGTCACGGGAAACTACTGAATATACAATGACTACAACATATACAGGGTCCCAGTCTGAATGAAATAGATAGAGAGCATAACAAAAGAAACTCCAGGGTGCTGCTAGGAAGTCGCCAGGAAAGCAGCTCACCGTGAAGTATGACCACGCTATCAATATCTGGCACCGGCCTGAAAATCAGATGGACCAGCCTCCGGACTTGTACAGTCAAGTACAGAAAAGGAAAGAAAGTGCAGCATGAGTACATATATATAAATATGTACCCAGTGAGTATCCCGTCTAATCTCGAAGAAGTAGTGACAAGAGGTCGACTCGATACTCACTAAGGTCCAACAATCATAAGGTAAGCAGGATGTAAAGAAAACTGTAGGCAAGTAAATAAAATAATCAAGTACATCAATATCCGGCATCAAATAACAATCTCAAATCAAACAAGTTTGATATCCGCCGTGGCGTACAACCCGATCCTACCCTGGTAGTCTTAATCTCGTCGTGGCGTAGGGCCCGATCCCACCCTGGTAGTCTCAATCTTGTTGTGGCGTAAGACCCGATCCCACCCTGGTAGTCTCAATCTCGCCGTGGCGTACGGCCCGATCCCACCCTGTTAGTCTCAATCTCGCCATGGCGTACGGCCCGACCCCATAATATAATCAATCATCACTCTGTCGTGGCGTACAGCCCGATCCCATAATATAATCAACCATCACTCTGCCGTGGCGTACGGCCCGATCCCATAATATAATCAATCATCACTCTGCCATGGCGTACGGCCCGATCCCATAATATAATCAATCATCATTCTGCCTTGATTCTCTTATCACACTTAAATCAAGCCAAGTATCACAACATTCAAAGACAACAATACCAATCACACAAGTATACAAGTCATGTATATGCTACAATAGGGAAAAACAATGAGCATGATGTGTCCTAGCTACCCGGACGAAGCAGTAATAGCCACTACGTACGGACTCTCGTCACTCGGTGCGTACGTAGCCCCCAAACAAGATCACATAGCAAACAAGGTTACCTAGAGGGACAATTTTCCTCTTACGAGGTTAGAAAGGAGACTCACCTCGATAAAAGCACTCCTCGGACCAAGGACCGGATCAAAAGATGCGCCCGAAATTCTGAAACTACCCTCGACGGCCCACAGCTAGCTAAGCATAGCATAATTGAATCAATTTATGCTCCAAGAATAAGAATTAAAAATAAATCCCAAAATATAGTATTCTTGATGGTTTTTGAAATTTCGACCCCGGGCCTACGCGTTCGGATTTTGAAAATCCTCGAAGGAATAAATTACCCGAAGCCCAAGGATCATAATTACATAATTTATTTAGGAATTCATGGCTAAAAAGGGATAATTCACTAATTATCAAAGTCCTAGAATTTTCTACCAAATTTCATGATTTTGATATTTTAATAGATAACTAGTTAGATTTCCATAATAAATCCATGAATTTAGAGAGGGAATTACACTAACCTTGAGGAACTTGACCTTGGACAGCTTTTCCTTAGCTTTGAGGAGCTTTAATGGAGGTTGGGTATTGAAAATGAAGAAGAAAACCCGTAATTGGGCATTTAAATACTGCCCAGGAAAAGCTTAACTGCGATCGCGACACTAGGCCTGCTATCGCGAAGGGCAACCGGACTGACCTCTGCGATTGCATCAAAGGTTCTGCGATCGCGAAGACCATCTGGTCTGACCTCTGCGATCGCGCAGAGGTCCTGCGATCGCGATGAGCAATTTCACCCGGCCCAACTGCGACTCAATGCGATCGCGTGAAAGGGCTGCGATCGCGAAGCTTTGGGGCCCGGACCTATGCGATCGTAAGGGGAAGGCTGCAATCGCAGAGAACAATCAACAGCCCAACAAAACCCTTCTTCGCGATCGCGACCCACCTTCTGATATCGCAGAGAAGGAAACCGATAGAGAAATTTCTAGTTTTTCAAACTTAGCTCCCGGGGGTCTAAAACACCCTGAGCCCCTCGGGACCCTGTCCAAAAGCACCGACAAGTCTGTATTCATGATACGGACTCGATCGAACTCCCGGAACATGAAAAGCAACAACGGAACTCAAAATTCAATCCCAAAACCAAATTATTCAAACTTAAGAACTTAAGAATTCTAGAATTCGCTACATTACGCCAGATGGGTCTATACTACTCGGAATGACCCCAAATTTTGCAGACAAGTCATAACTGACTATCCGGAACTATTGCCAGTCCCAGATTCCATTCGGACCCCGATAGCATAAAGTCTTGTTCCAGGCCAAATTCTAAACTTAAGGAAATCCTGATTTCCATTTCTGGCGCCGAAATGCTCCGGGGTCATCAGAAACCCGAGCCGAACATATGCCCAAGTACGAAATCATCATACAGAGCTACTGTAGCTTTCAGAACTCAATTCCGAGTTCGTTTGCTTAAAATTTTGACCGAAGTCAAACTTTGCCAAATATGCCAGCCTTTAGGAACCAAGTGTTCCTAAACCATCCAAATCATTCCCAAATCCCGGACCACCCGCTCCCGCGAGTCATAAAGCACGAATAGCCACTATGGAAGGTTTCATTTAAGGAAATGGGACCCTGATACGCAAAACGACCGGCTGGGTCGTTACACTTAACTTTCTAGTTGCCATAACTAATGCCAAAGCAAGTTTTTCTAAGTGAGGATATCGAATCTTAGCGTCTAACAAATATTTACTAACATAATAAATTGGAGATTGTTTACCTTTATATTCTCGTACTAAAACCGCACTTACCCCCATTTTTGATACTGTGAGATAGGCGAGTAACCTCTCTCAATCCTTTGGTTTAGCTAGCAGGGTTGGATGTAACAAATATGCTTTTAAATTTTCAAAGGCTTGTTGACATTCATCAGTCCACTCAAACTGATTTTGCTTTTTCAATAGTGAAAGGAATTTTAAACTTTTCTCCGGAGATTTGGAAATAAATCTTCCTAAAGTTGCTATTCTTCCTGTCAGCCTTTGTACCTCTTTTTTCCTCATGAGTATGTCTGGAATTTCTTCCATGGCTTTAATATGCGCATGGTTCACTTCAATACCTCAATTAGATACAATAAAACCTATAAACTTACCTGAAGCCACGCCGAAGGCACATTTTTCTGGATTTAATTTAATATTATATTTGCGGAGAATTTCAAAAGTGCTTGAAAGGTGCTAAAAATGATCTCCTGCTCGTACATATTTGACTAGCATATCATCGATATAGACTTCCATAGTCTTTCCCAAGTGTTCTTGAAACATCTTGGTCACCAATCTTTAATAGGCCCCAACGTTTTTCAAACCAAAAGGCATAACCTTGTAACAATAAGTCCTCCTGCCTGTAATAATCAAAGTTTTTTCCTCATCTAGGGGATCCATCTTTATTTGATTATAACTTGAATCGGCATCTAAAAAACTCAACAGCTCATGACCTGCGGTAGAATCAATCAATTGATCTATATGTGGTAAATGGAATGAATCTTTTGGGAAAGCTTTATTTAAATCGGTATAATCTATGCAAACCTGTCATTTTTCATTCTTTTTTGGAACTACCATAGTATTAGCTAACCAGTTCGGGTATTTTACCTCCCGTATTGAACCGAGTTTTAAGAGTTTTGGTACCTCACCCTGAATCACTTGATTCTTGAAAGAGCCTTGCTTCCTCTTCTTTTGGTTGACTGGTAGGTACGATGGATCTTCATTCAATTTGTGGGTCATCACATCCAGAGGTATACCTATCATATCTCAATGCGACCAGGCAAAACAATATGTGTTAGATTTTAAAAATTCAACTAACTTACCTCTCATTTCTGGGCTTAGCTTCGCTCCAATATAAACTTTTTGGTCTGGTCATTGCTCGAATAGTACAACAACTTTGAGTTCTTCAATTATTGTTTTGATGTTTTTATTCTCATCTGGTTCTTGAATGACACCCGGTCTCGAATCTACATCTGTTTGCCTTGAGCCATTTTCAGCTGAGATCTGATTTACCACGTCTTTAGCGAAATTCTCGTTCGTATCTTTGCTTGTTGTGTGTGAATCCACCACCAAATTGATATTCTTATAAACTTGTTGATCTCCCCAGATTTGTTGAATTTTCCACTTCGAAAGGAACTTAATAACTTGATGTAATGTAGATGGTACAACATCCATATCATGAATCTATGATCTCCCAAGAATCACATTATAAGCCATGTCCGTATCTATTACTTGGAATTTTGTATCCTTAATAACTCCTTATGCAAATATGGTTAGCACTGTCTACCCTTTTATAATAACGGTTGAATTATCGAATCCAGATAAGGATCGTGCTTCTGATACCATCTTGTCGCCAATTTGCATTTCATTCACCACTCTTAGAAGAATAATATTCACAGAGCTACCTGGGTCAATCAAAACTCGTTTTACATTAGTATCATGTACAAGTAAGGATATTGCCAGCGCATCATTGTGAGGGATTATCAAGCCATTTGCATCTGCATCATCAAATGTTATATTATCTTCCTCCAAAACTTGACGAACTCGCTTCCCGTCGGTCACTATGATTTTTTACGTCTTTTTCGCAGTTGTGTAAGTTACTCCATTGACTTCTTCTCCCCCGCTTATCAAGTTAACTGTTCTTTTTGGGGATGAGGGTTTTGGAGGTTCTTGTCTATTTTTCATATAAGATTGTTTACCTTTGCCGCTGAACAAGTCTGTTAAATAACCCTGCTTTAGCAAATGATCTACTTCACCTTGTAACAATCTGCATTCAGCTGTTTTATGGTCATGGTCGTTATGAAACTCGCACTAGAAATCTGGATTTCTCTGCCTGGGTTTGATCTCATTTCCTTTGGTCACCGCACCTTATCTCCCATACTCCTTAGAACAACTACCAATTCAGATGTGCTAATATTGAAACTATAATCACCAATCCTTGCATTCGTGTTGGTATCTCTATCATGTACATCTCGTTCCTTTCTAAACCTTGATGATGATCACGCATCTCTGTTCCTCGATCTAAGGTTAGACCGTACATTTTCTGGCTTGGACCGTGAGTCCCGCCTCATGGGTCCTATATAAGGCTCGTATTTATTTTTCCGGACCTCTTTTCAAGCTCTGGTCGCCTTGAATTTGTCCTTTCATCAACCTTTGACTGTGCGACAATTTCTTCTGCAATCCGCAGCTTGGTGCTATACCTGTTATACATATCGTTCCATGTTGTAGCAGGGAATTATCGGAAGCTTTCCTTGAGTCTTCTCTTGGCTTCTGAGCTTTTTTCATTCAGATTACTTGTGAACGCCATGGCTACCCAATTATCAGGTACTTGCGGAAGCATCATTCTTTCACGTTGAAATCTATCCACAAATTACATGAGTAACTCAGTATCTCCTTGTTTACCTTCAAGATATCTACCATCCTTTTTATAACTTTTTGAGCTCATGAATGTGCTTTTATAAATAAATCTTCAAGCTCAGCAAAAGAATCAATAGAATTTTCAGGTCAAAGAGAATACCAGGTTAATGCCCTTTTCGTGAGTGTTTCTCCAAATGTTTTGACCAAAACTCACTTAATCTCTTGTTTGGTCAAATCATTGCCTTTTACGCCTGTTGTGAATGCAGTCACGTGATCTCGTGGGTCACTTATTCCATCATATTATGGGATGCCAGGCATTTTGAACTTCATAGGAATGGACAGTGGGTCTGCACTTGGCTTCCGAGGTTGTTGTTAATATTTATGAATATCCACTCCCCTAATCACAGGTGGTACACCAGGTATTTATTCGATGCGGTCTTTTTTCTCTTTTATCTGTTTCTGAAAAGTTAGTACCAAATTTTGTAAATTAGTGTTATTTGGTTTACCTGACCTCCCATCACGTGATTCATTGGGAGTTCCCCCGCTTCCTGAATTGGCAAGCCCCGAGCGTGGATTTTCTATGGTTGCAGTATTATTTGGGGGAAAAGTTGGTGGTGCAGTTGGCAATCCGCTAACAAAAGCTTGGAGAGCATTGTTGACATGTTCAACGATCAATTATTTTAAAGCATTTTGCTCGACACTCTGCTCGTCTCCATGTTGTTCATTTGTGTGAGATGTGGATCGTTCATGTGTTCCTTCTCGAGAATGAGGTGGAGATTCCTGTGGTGAAGGAACTGGAGATCCTCCCTCCTGTTAGATATTTTCGTTGACAGTTGACATGATTTTGTTGTGAGAAAGAAGGAATTGAAAGTAAAAAGATTATCTGAGTCCCAGCAACAGAACCGATTTGTTTAACAAAAAAATAAGATTTTTAGTCAAAGTCTATTTTTAGAAGAACTCGGTTACTAATAACCAAATAATTCCTTACTTCCTCAGTAATTCACTTAAAAGGAAATAAAATTGACAAAAAGTAAGAAAGAGTAATTGATTGCACTGAATAAGCAAGAAAAAGTGAATATATTTCGATAATACTCAGAGCGTGTCCTTACAAATGAGATTCTTCCCCCATATATAGGAGTTTACAACTATAATGTTTTTTCCTATTTATGGCGGAATCATTATAAGTTTTAATGGTATTAATTGTCTGTTATGATTGGTAATAGTAATTGTCTATGAGGATTTTGTAACGATTCTGATTCCCCTTCCTCTTTAATTGTAGGTTCGTGAATCTTCCATCTTTTCTGTCTTGATTCATTCCACTCATGCCTCTTCAGTAGTTGTTTAGATTCGAACATTGGTTCTCCATTGTCCCGTAGGTGTTTGCCTCGTACTTGTTGTACTTTATATTTCCTTTTAAATGAAATATCTCAGTTTCAATTTTCTCATTATTCCATGTATCATGCTTTGTTAGCTAAATATAATTCCATGTGTACCATTTATTTACCACCAATACACATATTTCATGATGAAAATAAATTTATGAACTATTCGTGTAGAGAACTTAAACTCTACAGATTATTTCGACAATCAAATAATGGAGCGGAGAGTGTGTTCAAAGAAAAAAGAAGTTAAAGATCCTTTACGTTGGGGGAGGGGTCCTCTTTATTAGCTACTGATCTGGACTTGGTTGGAGAAAAGGTGGTCCAAGAATTGCAGCTTACGATGATAAATTTTGAAAGTCATGTTTGTATTCAAAGAGATGTGATTACCTAACCATTCACCATCTATTGCCTTAATATTGATGGTTGTCATTTTGAAACAGAGTGGTCCTTGAGCAAGCAATTAGCTACTTGCAGTTTTATATTAAAATAACTTGAATGACAAACTGATGCATCCACTTCATAAAGTGATTTCATTGTTTTTGTATGTTTAACGGAACAAGGCTTCATTCAAGAAAATAAGAGAAGACCTACTTAAATAGCCTCTAGTCTAGTTATAAATGATTAGTACTATATATTATAGGGGGAAAGTGGAGAATTGAATGCAAATTCAAGATGGTTCCCTTCATATATTCACTGCTACTGAAGGCAACTGTCACGAACAAAAATCTATTAAGGTCGTGATGGCGTCGGACACCACTGTTAGGCAAGTCAATCATTAACTAATTTAAAATAAATTCTTGTTTTAACATTTTCGAAATCGTTACTTTTCATTTTAGTACATAATAACTAGATAGAAATCCATTAAGTAAAAGCAACAGTCCATTTTTCCAATTTAATAAAAAGACAAACCAAATACATCCCAGAACCCGGTGTCACAAGTACATGAGCGAACTTCTAAGAATTTGTACAAATGCTACAAAGCTTGTCCGAAGTACAAGTTGGACAAGGGCTTTAAAATAAAATAAATACAATACATAGAGGAAGACTCTGCCTGCTGCGGATCGCCTTCGGATGATGCAGCTCGCCTAAGTCTTCAAACCAGCCTCATCGCTATGAAAATACATGTGCAACAAAATGCACAACAAGTGCAACATGAGTACGAAAACAACGTATACTCAGTGAGTATCCCGCCTAACCTCAGAGAGGTAGTGACGAGAGGTCGAATTAGACACTTACTATAAGTCAACACAATATAATCAAATGAGGTGCTAAGCTTAAGTATCTTAATCAATTAAATAATAACCAGAGGTAAGAAATATCAATTTATTCAATGTTTTACACATAATTCCTTCTTCATTTTTCGATGGCAACTCAAAACGTACTTAGGCCGATAAACATGTATAAATCACAGGAAATACTCAGCATTTATCATGCGCAAACAAAATACCAAGGGTCGAACGGTGCGGACCAACAATAATAAACTGTGCACTGCCGAGGGTCGAACGGCTCGAACCATAGATGCATATATCTGCCCCGCTCGCGAATCGATCATGCGACGCGGTTATAAGTTATCCTGCTCGCGAATCATACATGCGACTCAGGCACCCGTAAATACACATAATCACACAGTGAGTCAATATTTCATCAGGAAAACAGTTTCTCAAAGGAGTGATAAAAATTCTCTTTAGGTGAACATGAAGATAGTATTTAAAACATTTTTGGAAATTCATTTGCCAAGTTTGATAAGGTTTCAGATATCACTGATTCATCCGGAACGCAATTATGCAAGGAAGGATCCATTCTCTTCTCAATTCATTTAAGGAAGATAAGTTATGACTTTTCTAAGTATTCAATTACTACTCGATAATATCACCAGGCTAATATCACTGATAAAATCACAAGTGCAACAAGTAAGGCATGCTAGTGGGTCCTAGACTACCCGGACATGGCATAAGAGTAGCTACGCACGGACTCCCGCCACCTCGTGCGTTCGTAACCCCCACAAATAGTAACACACATTTAATTAGTTCACCTAGGGGGACAATTCCCCCTCACAAAGTTAGAAAGGAGACTCACCTCGCTCCGAAACTCCATAACCGGCTTCCAAGCCCTCCCGACGGCTCCAATTTGATGCACAACGCCCCAAAACTACCAAATAACGGGCAAAGCAATGAAAATTCACTATAATACTTGTAACAAATTCAAATTATATCATTTCCCAACTTCGCTCAATGAATTGACCAAAATGCCCTTGGGCCCACGTGCTCGAATTCCAAAATTTCTCGAAGATAAACTCTACCCATAACCTTACTAGTTCAAATATACAATTTACTAAAATATTCATGCTCAATTCGTGGCTAAAATCCAAATTACCAAATTTCTAGGTTTTCTTCAAAATTCCCAATTTTCCCACAATTTTCATGTTTAATTCCATGTATAAACCTTGTAATTAACTTAAAATGTGAAGAAGTAACTTACCTTGTGATCCTTGTCGACAATCCCCTCTTGAAGTTCCTCAAAATTGCCCACACCAAATGAAATATATGAGAGAAATGGCAAAAATCCGTTTTAAAATAGCACACTGCCCAGGAAACCTTCTGTGCGATCGCACACAAATAGCCGCGATCGCACATGCCAAGTATGCTGCCCAGATTTCTTCTCTGCGACCGCACAAGCATGCCTGCGATCACATAAGCCTTTTCCAGCTCCCTCCAAAATCCTTCTCCGCGATCGCATCTTCCCTCATGCGTTTGCACAGGCCAACCCAGCAGCCCCCAAGTGCACTATGCGATCGCACCGACCAAAAATCCAACCTTCAAATTTCCTTCTTCGCGATCGCACTTCACACCAGATGCACCAGCAAACAGCAACAGCAAATCACTCAAAAATGACCCAGAACCACCCCGAAACACACCCGAGGCCCCCGGGACCCCGTCCAAATCACACGACTCAGTCCCATAACATCCCATGGCCTTTCTCGAGGCTTCAAATCACCTTAAACAACGCCGAAAACACGAATTACACCAAAATTCAACTTTATGAACTTTGAAATTTCAAACTTCCACCTCTGATGCCGAAACCTATCAAATCACGTCCGATTGACCTCAAATTTTCACACAAGTCATATTCGACATTACGGACCTGCTCCAAGTTCCATAATCTCATTACGACCCCGATATCAAAATTTTCACTTCCGGCCGGAGTTCTCAAAAACCATTAAATTTGTATCTTTAGCCAAATGACTTCAAAATAACCTACGGACATCCGAATTCACTTCCGATCGTGCTCCCAACTCTAGAATAACCATTCGAAGCTATTCCCAAACTTGGAATCCCAAACGGACATCAATATCACTGAAATGCTCTTCAAGCCAAACTTAGGAAATTCCTTCAAAAATGCTGACTTCCACAATATACGATGGAACGCTCCGAGGTTATCCAAAACCCGATCCGGACATAAGCTCAAGTCCGAAATTATCATATGAACCCGCTGGAACCATCAGATCATGATTCCGAAGTCGTTTACTCCAAATCCCAGTCTTAGCCGATTCTTCCAACTTAAGGCTTCCGAAATGAGAATTTGCCTTTCAATTTAACTCTGAATTTCCCGAATTTCAACTCCGACCATACGCACAAGTTATAATACCTGAAATGAAGTTTTTCATGACTTCCAACCGTTGAACGACGTGCTAAAGCTCAAAACGACCAGTCGGGTCGTTACATTCTCCCACACTTAAACAGACGTTCGTCCTCGAACGTGCCAAGAACTTCTCTTGAGTTATCTGGAATCACTGTTTAACACCTCGTGCACCTGTCCGTGATGCCATAACCCAGTTGAGCACATAAGCTTGGTCAAATCTGGAGATATCCTCCTTTATCCATACAATAAGCTTCGAACTCAGTTCCAACACCGGAAATTCTCTGCCAGACCTGTTTCTAATATGTGAACACCGTCTCAGCTACCACATGGGGCACCAGAACATAGTTGCGTACCTTTGCTGAATCAACACCATACACCGCATGATCCATTATCTAACCACAATGACTCTCCATGAACTTTAATATCCAAAATTCTACGAATCTGATGCTCTCAATGCACCTTATAAGATATATACATACATCCTGCTATAATGCTGACGATACCACCACAACCAAAGAAATGTGCAGAAATTCCTAACCAACTGCAGAGTTAACCAAACATTGGAATCTTTTCTCTTGACTTACATCATCATATCATTACAAACCAAATAATGGTGATTGTTCCTTACCACAATTCACAAAATCCCATCGCACTGATCTTTGATCCAATAGTCTCGCCTCACCCAATATGAGTTGCTCAGATAACCACTCACCCCAGACATGACCAACAGTCTCATACAATACCACAATGCGCCAATAGGCCACAATTCGAATATGATACATAAGGAAATGACTCAAGAAAGGACTACTCAACTCACGCAACAAATATGAACTTTACTCAGAAAACAAATAGGAAGTAAAACACAAGAGAAATAATTATAGGAGCCTTGCTCAACTTCACACTGTCGTGGCGTGCAACCCGATCCAAATAACATACCCGTGGCCAGGTGCCACCCGGTCTCATCATAAAATTTACATAAGGAGATATACACGGACCTGAATTTGCTCACTATTACAAATTACTGAATGCCGGTCACAAGCACGCTAAGTTCATAATACCATTCTGGGGGGACTGATATAGTCATATGCTATAAAACTCAAGCACAACTGAGGTGCGATATATAATCTGCATCCCAAGAACCATCCTGCTCACATAACCTTATTACTACGCAGAATCTCAACACATAAGAAATTATCAAGCCGTTTTACAACTCACACGGAACGATCATAATATACCTAAATTTGACGAAGACGGAACAACAGCTAATATTCCAACACCCCTCCTTAAGGAGCGCTATACAGAAATGAACATACCTGATTCACGTGAAGCCCACAACCACATTGAATCCATTCATGTGATGACCCAAAAGGTCATCCTAAGTAATTTTAGCTAAATCTATGTTTCGAGGCCCCAAAAGCCTCCGTTAATCTCACCTCAATATGCGTGCGCAGCCCGGGCATGTAGCCGGGAAGTCTTTTTATGTTGAAATTTGATGAAAAATAGAATTTATGATAATTAAATGAATAAAGTTTACTTTGGTCAACATTTTTGGTAAACGGTCCCGGAGGGTCCGTAGGAAAATATGGGACTTGGGCGTGTGCCCTGAATCGAATTCCGAGGTCCCAAACCCGAGAAATGAATTTTTAAAGAAAACTGTTTTCTGAAAATAATAAAGGATTTTGAAATTGAATAATTAAGTGAAAATCGTGTTACCGGGCCCGTATTATGGTTCCGGAGCTCGGAACAGGTTTATTATATGTTATTTGTCTTATCTGTGAAATTTGGTGTAAAACGGACTTGAAACGACGTGATTCGGATTAAAATTGGGAAAGTTGAGCTTTATGAAGTTTAAGAAAATTCTAAGAGTTTTGAGGTTTGATTCGATGATCTTGATGATATTTTGGTGATTTAAATGCTTGAATAAGTTCATAGGATGTTTTGGGAGTCGTGTGTATTTTTTGTTTTGAGACCCGAGGGCTCGGGTGAGTTTCGGGTAGCTAACGGGGTGTTAAAGAGTCAAAAATCTGGTGTTTTGGACTGGTTTTTGATGTCTGGTGTTTTCTTCTCTGCGATCACAGTCCTTGCTCCGCGATCGCAGAGGTCTGTCCAGGTCCTTCCGCGCATCCCTTCGACCCGCGATCGCATACCGTGACGTACCAATGTTCCGCGATCGCAAACTTTTTCCTGCGATCGCATAGGGTCAGCTAAGCTATATTCCGCGATCGCGACTCCTCTTTTGCGATCACAGTGAGTTAGAACCAGACTCTTCGCGATCGCAACCCTTTTCTTGCGATCGCGGTGAACAAAATCTCCCAGTTAATTCCTTAAGTCAAAAACAGAATGCTACTACGGGATTTTACCATTCTTTACCTTTTTCTTTCCTCTCCAACCTCCATTGAAGGCCTCCAAGCCAATCCTTCCTCCATATCTCTTGGGTAAGTGATTTTAACTCCTATTTCCCCCACTTTTCTTCCATAATCACTAGAATCTAGGCCTAAAAGCCTAAAATCAAAGTAGAAATTAGGGGTTTTGGGTAGAGTTAGATTTTTGGGAATTTTGGGTAATTCAACCCAAATTTGGGGTCGGATTTCAAAACAAATTATATATTCTAACTCGTAAGGGTATGGGTGATTGGGTTTTGGTCCGAGCCTCGTGTTTGGACCAAGCGGGCCCGGGGTTAAATTTTAGAATTTTAGGAAGAATGCTTAGAAATTAATAATTAGGCTATGGGTTTGATTTATTGAGCCATTATTGAAATACTTGGGTNAGGTAAGTGTTTGGCCTAACCTTAGCTTGAGGGATTAGGTATAGAGTCTTATTTGCTATGTGTAATTCATGTCCAACGTATTGGCCGGGTGACGAATGCCTATATGTTGTGGTCAAGCATGCCCGTAAGTCAATTGTGATGAATCATACCGTGTTCTTAATATTCTCCGTACTATGAGTAATTGGTGATTTAGAAGTGATACCTTGATGTTGTTTCATGACATGGGGAGTTATTGTGTTATTTGTTTCAGTTGAGGCTTTTACTGTTGAAATTGTATTTCTGATGCGAGGTTGGTTATAGTTGAGTCCCTTGCCGGGACGATAGAATTTTATTAAGTATTTCCATACACTTGAGACTTCTTATTGTTGATTTTCACATTATATTGTTGCTTTTATATTATTTATCGTACGAGGAGACATGCCATGCTTATTGTTTATTATTTATCACACGAGGGGACATGCTGTGATTATTGTTTATTATTTATCACACGAGGGGACATGCCGTGTTGATCGTTTATTATTTATTGCACGAGGGGACATGCCCTGCTGATTGTTTGTTATTTATCACACGAGGGGACATGCCGTGTTGATCGTTTATTATTTATTGCACGAGGGGACATGCCCTGCTGATTGTTTGTTATTTATCACACGAGGGGACATGTCGTGTTGATCGATGATTATTTATTGCACGAGGGGACGTTCCGTGCCGAGTGTTACTATTTATGCACGAGGGGACCTTCTGTGCCGAGTGATTGTGAGATTATGCACGAGGGGACATGCCATGCCTTTTGCTGTTCATTATCTGTCCTGAGACGTTAAATTCCGGTTTTTACTTTTTACACTTTAGTTATTACCCTGTTGTACTGTGCTAGCATTTTGTTTCCCCTTTTACCCCCAGCATGTTCTCCCCGTATGTGTCTTACTTGCTTATTTCCATCGATATTTTCCTGTTATTATATAGAATTGCACAGGTACATATATTGTTGTCGGTCCTAGCCTCGTCACTACTTCGTCGAGGTTAGGCTCGGCACTTACTCACTACATGGGGTCGGTTGTACTGATGCTACACCTGCACTTTTTTATGTTGTGCAGACTACGCAATCGGACCTGGTGGTCACTGACGGATGGAGTATTTCATCAGTTCATACAGGAGACATCGAGGTAGACCCGCAGACGTTCGTGGGCCTTGGCGTCACCTTCTACCCTTCACTTTCAGCTTTGTCGCACCTTATAGTTCAAAGACAGTCATATGTACTTATTTTCAGACCTTTATTTTAGTAATCTCTTAGACAGTTCGTGAGTATGTGACACCAGTTCTGGGATTTGTATATGGGTTTTATTTCGAAGTTGCTATATTATTTTTGGTAATTTGTTAACCTTCATATTGTTGACCATCGATGCCTTAGTTATCTTGTTCGTTTTAGTTGTTAATGAGTTTTATTTAGTTCAAACGTTGGCTTGTCTAGCGGGTTCAACGTTAGACGCAGTCATGGCCCGAAGGTGGGATTTCGGGTCGTGACAAGTTGGTATCAGAGCCCTAGGTTGCTTAAGTCTCACAACTCACATACAACCTTGGTAGAGTCTGAGGGATCGGTACAGAGACGTCTGTACTTATCCCCCAGAGGCTGCAAAGTTAGGAATAACTTCACATCTTTCATTCTCTGTCGTGCCAGTTGAATTCTAAATACTAATTGAGTCTCTATTTTACTCTCTCGCAGATGGCGAGAACGTGCGCTTCCTCATCGAGCGACCAACAGCCTGATCCTCCTATTGCAGCTCCTACGAGGGGACGAGGTCGTGCTAGAGGCCGAGGCAGAGCTAGAGCAGCAGCTCCAGTAGAGGACCCACAAGTAGACTTTGCCCGTGAGGTTCCTACTCAGACAGTCCCCGTTGGACCAGCTCAGGTCCCAGAGGGGTTCATTGCCACCCCAGTACTTCAGGACGCTCTAGTCCGCTTAGTGGGACTCATGGAGAGTGTGGCTTAGGTCGGTCTTCTTCCTACTGCACCAGCTGGATCTTAGGCTGGGGGAGGGACCTAGACTCCTGCTATTCATACGCCAGAGCAGTTTGCCACTCAGTTCAAAACTTCGGCACCTCAGACAGTCGGAGTAGTTCAGCCGGGTATTGTGGCACCAGTAGTTGAGGCAGCATCCATGTCAGCAGACGTTCTGTGGAGGTTGGATCGGTTCACCAAGTTATTCACTACTACATTTACTGGTGCACCATCAGAGGATCCCCAGGATTATTTAGACAG
>ML260129.1:72792-83922 GCA_005239495.1 Nicotiana undulata | reverse complement strand
TTCCCCCTTACAAAGTTTGGAAAGGAGACTCACCTGGACAAGTGCTCCTCCGGCCAACGGACCAATCAGCAAGACGCACGAATCCTACGAATTACTCTCGATGGCTTGCAACTAGCCAAAAACACATAATTATATCAATTTAGGAAGATTCGAGGAGGATTTATCAAATATTTCCTTAAAAACGTATTCTTGACGTACTTTGGAAATTCCACTCCGAGCCTCGCCTGCGATTGATTTACTGCTGGTGCGAACCTCGCACCTGCGGCTCATGGACCGCAGGTGCGGTCACACCAGCAAATTCCCACCAGCAGTTCAATTGCTGGTTTTTTACCCTGTTCGGGGTCCGGGAAACCCCTGGGCCCACCCGAGCCCTCGAAAAATTATACCAACGAATTCCCAAATCACATGACGGACTCGCTCGAGCTCCCAGAACACTAAAAACATCATTCAAACCAAGAATCACTCTCCAAAACCCCTTAGATCAAACTTAGGATTTCAAGAAAAATCAAATGGCTCATCAATACGCCGAACGGGTCTATACTGCTCGGAATGACCCCAAATTTTGCGGACAAGTCATAAATGACTATACGGAACTATTGCCAGTTCCGGAATTCCATTCGGACCATGATATCACGAGGTCCAATTCCAGGCTGAATTCCAAATATTATGAAGTCCTGAATTCCAATTCAGGTGCCGAAATACTCCCGGGTCATCAGAAACCCGAGGCGAACACACTCCCAAGTCCGAAATCATCATCCGGAGCTGCTGGAGCTGTCAGAACTCGATTCCGAGGTCGTTTGCTCAAAATGCTGCTCGGAACCAAAATTAGCCAAATAGTACTTCAGGAACCAAGTGTTCCTGAACTGGCCAAATCACTTCCGAATCTCGAACTGCCTGCCCGCACAAGTCATAAGGCACGAGTAGCCACTATGAAAAGAGTCATTCACTGGAACGGAGTCCCAACACACAAAACGACCGGCTGGGTCGTTACAATTATCATTGTCATTCATCACATAAACAATTCTTATATTTTAATTTATGTATAACTTGCATGAGAACCAAATAATCCCTGTCTATCGGGTGAAGCCCGATAATCAACTGCGGCAGATGCTCATGTATGGAGATAAATGTAAATCATCTTTGATAAGAGAGGATCTTTGCTTTTATAAAAATTAAATATTCTTGTTTAATTTGATTTGTTCAAATCGCTGGCTATATTTAAGATTAACGTATTAATTTTTAAATACCATCTTGAAAGTACATTCTAGGAATCTTCGCATGTTTAAGTATTTTTTAACAAATATAAAGGACATGCTTACAGGTGTAGGAGAAGGATAGGGCATCTAACTTAACAACCCACTTTGCCAGCTTGGAGAAATCACTGTCTGTCCATTGGACTTCAAAATATTAGCGCCTTTTTTGCTGACGAGTAACATGACAACATCAAGCCAACTATTTAATTGCAAAGTCTTCAAACTTCAAAGGGTCCTAAAAAATGAGTTCAAAATTAAGCCAACTATTAAATTGCGTTCACTACAGCATTTGTTTACAGTTTTCTTAAGTCTTAACTTCTATCTTAGCAAAATTTAGTATAAATCCACTTTCCGAACGCAAAGCCTTTCTTAAAGCGACTAATTCCTCATTTCGTTTTCTTGAGTAAGTTTGGGAACCTACAAAGAAAGCATAGTCCTTTCTCCACGTCAATCTCTAATTACGAACTGGAAATACTGTGAAAGTAAAGGGTTATACTACACTGCATAGTCAAAATCAGATTCCCCTCTTGTGTAACTAATCAAGACTGCAATATATAATAGGTAAAAGTTCAACCTCGAGTTATATCGAATCGAGGTGCGAAGTTATATCGTTAAGCTAGAAACCCCGAGACAGAACAAAATCGAGATCAGATAAGATCGAGGAAAATTTACCGAGCCGAATAATAGAAGGCCGAAATATCCGCAATTGGATGTAGATCAAAGATAGGCCGATTAATTAGCAAATCGTGAGATTTTTTACCTTTTATAGAATTGTATCAAGAGTAGGACTTCGTACTATATAAAGGGGGTCTGATCATTTGTAACGGACATCACAATATGCATCACAAAGCAATATATTGTTATTTCTAGTTTCTATCATCTTGTTCATACATCAGTTGAGGCATTTCTTGGTTCAAGGGTGATCGAACTCGAGGGCCAAGGCTGTTCAATTTGCGTGGTTTGCGTTTATTCTTTTATCGTCGATTCCAATATTAATCCGATTTCTTAATTTGTATCACGTTATATCACGTATCCGTAAAAGCGCGTATAAATTCAATTGTTAACTAATTTTGTAGGGCAAACATTATATCACGTATCCTTAAAACCGCATACAAAATCAATTGTTATCCGATATTTAGGGTAAACAGTTTGGCGCCCACCGTGGGGCTAAGGGTAATAGTGATTACCTAGTACAAACTTTCATAACACATTATTTTACACTAGTTCTTTGGAGTATCTTTGATTCTAGGATCCAAATGCCGAACTCTCAGTCAGCACCCATACATGTAGACAGTGATTTCGGTCATCACGACGAAAATGATAACATAACACCAGGGAACGACATAACTCCAGTTGGCCTCAATGGAATTCCGGTTGTAGATCCAATCGACGTCATCTCACATGTAGCCATCAACACATATTTGGCCGTTGATCCCAAGAGCAGCATCCGTAAGGATGTTCGATCAGCCGCTTAAAGCACACATGGCGGCGAAGAGGGCGGGATCATCCTGCGAGTGATCTTCAAAATGTTGCAGGCTCAACAAGCAGCGGTAGCCCAGCTCCAAAACATGAATCACCTACCAAGCAGGATCGAGCCCGAGCCGTCCGAGGAAGTTGTCCACATGGTCGAACCCATTTCAAGGAAATCGAAGGAGAAAGAATCGGGGGCCGATCCTGCAATCATGAAGATGCTCAAAGAACTAACAAAACGAGTTGAGTCGGGGGAAAAGAAGATTGAGGTAAACGGCAAGAAGGTGGAAACTTACAACTCCAGGGTCGATCAAATCTAGGGGGCACTGCCAATATTGAAGGGTTTGGATTCCAAAAAGTTCGTGAAAAACCTTTCCCCTCGAGCGCGGCTCCCAAACCGATTCCCAAGAAGTTTCGCATGCCTGAGATTCCTAAATACAATGGAACGACTGACCCAAATGAGCATGCCACCTCTTACACATGTGCTATCAAAGGGAATGATCTAGAGGATGACGAGATCGAATCTGTCTTGCTAAAGAAACTCGGGGAGACCCTGTCAAAGGGAGCTATGATATGGTACCATAATTTACTACCTAATTCTATTGATTCATTTGTTATGTTTGCAGATTCTTTTGTAAAGGCACATGTTGGGGCCATCAAGGTCGAAACTAGGAAGTCGTACCTTTTCACGGTAAGGCAGAAGGATAACGAAATGGTCAAAGAATGTGTGTCTTGATTCCAAATGGAACGAATGGATTGTCATCGGTCGCCGATTATTGGGCTTTTCAAGCTTTCACCCAAGGACTCAATGTTCGAAGCTCAGAGGCTTCGCAGTAGTTGAAGCAGAATTTCATAGAATACACCGCTGTTACTTGGACCGATGTGCACAATCGGTATCAATCAAAGATCAGGGTCAAGACGAACAACTTGGATCTCCTTCAGGGTCTATTTATCCTATCAGGCCCGTTGATAGAATCAAGAGGGACATTGACCAAGAATCGAGGTTGAACAGGGATCGGTACCAGCCATATAATGGAGATTGTAGGAGCAGCGGATCTTGAAGAAATCCTGTACAAAATCAAGGGAGGAGTGATCGAGGCCAGAGCTCTAGAGGGCTCATGAGTAAGAACGGCTTCGGCAGGCCTATCGGGCCTAAAGAAGCACTACGATTATTAGAATATAACTTTAATATTGACGCAGACGGCATCGTATTGGCTATCAGACGCATCAAAGATACCAAATGACCACGACCTTTACAAAATGATCCAGCCCAACGAAATCCCAACTAAATGTGGATTGTCGATAATAGAGAGAGGAAGTAGCCCGGTTATTCAACTATGGGCACCTTCGGAAGTTTCTGAGTGACCGAGCCAAGAATCATTTTAGAAACATGGATTCCAATAAACAAAACGATCAAGAAGAACCTCAACACGTCATTCATATAATTATTGGAGGGGTCAATGTTCCCCAAGGTCTGATGTTAAAATTCACCAAGGTGTCAATCACAAGGGAGAAATGGACTCGGGACTACATGCCAGAAGGAACCTTATCTTTCAACGACGAGGATGCAAAAGGATTCATGCAGCCCCATAATGATGTACTGGTAATATATGTACTCATGAATAAAACTCGAGTTAAATATGTGTTAATTAATCCAGGTAGTTTGGCCAACATAATTGGATCAAGGGTCGTAGAACAACTCGGCCTACAGGACCAAATCGTGCTCGCGGCCCGGGTTCTAAACGAATTCAACATGGCGTGTGAAACTACTAATGGGGAAATAACTTTACTAGTGAACGCAGTGGGGACCATACAAGAGACCAAGTTTTATGTGATCGATGGGGACATGAGATATAATGCCCTATTCGGGAGACCGTGGATCCATAACATGAGGGATGTTCCCTCGACCCTTCACCAGATGTTAAAATTCCCAACACCAGAGGGGATTAAAACAATCTATGGATAGCAGCCCGGCTCGAAGGAAATGTTTGTCATCGATGAAGTGATTCCAACATCAACACTCTCATCAACGAAGGAGTAAGATTCGAAAGCAAAACAGGAATCCAAAAGGCAAACACCGACGCCGACATCGACCCAACTGGACAAGCAGGGGACTGGCAAAGACGATGATTATGGGGTTCCTTGATCCTTCATAGTCCCCGATGATTCCGACGCTACCAAATCAACAGTCAAGAGATGGAACAGGTCATGCTGATAGAACAACTGTCGATCGAAAGGTATACCTGGGCATGGGGTTAACTCCCGAGCTCAAGAAAACACTCATTCAATTTCTTATATCTAACATGGATTTTTTGTTTGGTCCCATCTTGACATGACAGGAATCCCACCAGAGATCACAACTCATACACTAAGCTTGGACCCAAAATTTCATCTAGTGAAGCACAAAAGGAGAGCCCCGTCGAGATCAAGCATGCCTTCATCAAAGACGAGGTAACTAAACTCCTTAAAATAGGATCCATCCGGGAAATCAAATACCCCAAATGGCTAGAAAACGTAGTAGTAGTCCCTAAGAAAGGGAACAAACTAAGAATGTGTGTGGATTACAAGGATTTAAATAAAGCATGCCCTAAGGACTCTTTTCCTTTGCCTAACATCGATTGCATGATCGATGCCACGGACGACCATGAGATCCTCAGTTTTCTCGATGCCTATTCCAAGTACAACCAAATACAAATGAACCCGGACGATCAGGAAAAGACCTCCTTCATCACCAAGTATGGCACATACTGTTATAACGTAATGCCATTTGGATTAAAAAAATGTTAGTGACACTTACCAAAGCCTAGTAAACCGGATGTTTGAAGAACAAATAGGGAAATCTATGGAAGTTTACATTGACAATGTGTTTGTTAAGTCCCTGCGAGCAGAGGACCATTTGAAGCATTTTGCACGAAACCTTCAGTATATTGAGGAAGTAAAACATGAAGCTGAATTCGAAAAAATGCGCGTTCGGAGTCAGATCAGATAAATTTCTTAGATTCATGGTATCCAATCGAGGAATCGAGATCAACCCCGACAAGATCAAAGATATCAAGTATATCGCAGTATTGTACAACGTGAAGGTCGTGCAAAGGATAACCGGGCGCATAGCTGCCTTGGGGCGATTCATATCGAGGTCCTCTAATAAGAGTCATCGATTTTCTCATTTCTAGAAAAGAAAAATAACTTCACATGGACTCCGGAATGCCAAAAGGCCTTGGAAGAACTTAAGTGATACTTGTCGAGCCCGCCACTACTTCACACGCCGAGGGCAGACGAACAACTGCATACATATTTGGCAGTATCAGAGATAGAGGTAAGTGGAGTCCTAGTTTGGGAAGAACAAGGTACACAATTTCCGGTTTATTATGTTAGTCGGACCTTGGGTGAGGCCGAAATTAGATATTCCCACCTAGAAAAATTGGCGCTCGCTTTGTTAAGCGCCTCTAAGAAACTTAAATCGTACTTTCAATGCCAGCCTATATGTGTTGTGACAACTTACCCATTGTCAAATATAATGCATAAACCCGAACTCTTGAGACGATTGGCCAAATGCGCCGTATAAATCAGCGGATGCGATATTGAATATCGACCCCGGACAATCATTAATTCTAACATTTTAGTAGATTTCGTGGTTAACTTCACGCCGGCCCTAATACCCGAGGTTGAAAGAGAGTTGTTGGTAAACTCGAGGAAGTCCTCGGGAATATGGACCCTCTTTACGGACGGTACATCGAACACAAAGGGTTCCGGACTTGGCATCGTACTGAAGCCACCCAAAGGCAACGTGGTTAGATAATCCATTAGAATTGTGAAATTGACTAACAACAAGGCCGAATATGAGGCCATGATTGTAGGTCTCGAACTAGCCAAAAGCTTGGAGGCGGAGGTGATCGAAGCTAAATGTGACTCCCTCCTTGGGGTGAATCAAGTTAACAGAACATTCGAAGTTACAGAAGAACAAATGCAAAGGTACCTAGATAAGTTACAAGAAACATTACACCGGTTTAAAGAATGGACTTTGCAGAAGGTACCTCGAGATCAAAATAGCGAGGATGATGCCCGAGCAAACTTAGGGTTGTCGGTCGAGGATGACGAGCTCAATTTAGGTGTCGTTGTACAGCTTATGAGGTCAGTTGTTGAAGAAGGTCACGTCGAGATAAACTCCACCAGCTTAACATGGGATTGGAGAAATAAATACATAGCGTTTTTGAAGATCGGGAAATTTCCCTCAGATCTAAAAGAATCGAGGGCCATGCGCACAAAGGCAGCCCGATTCACCTTGTCTAAAGACGGAACCTTGTTCAGAAGAATGTTCAATGGCCCACTAGCAATATGTCTGGGACCGGGAGATACCGAGTATGTTTTGAGGGAAGTTCATGAGGGCACTTGTAGAAATCATTCAGGCACCAAATCATTTGTCCAAAAGGTAATCAGAGCCGGCAATTACTAGATCGACATGGAAAAATATGCGTAGGAGTTTGTTCGGAAATGTGACAAATGCCAAAGATATGATCCAATGATTCACCAGCCCGGGGAACTGCTGCATTCAGTATTTTCCCCATGGCTATTCATGAAGTGGGGAGTGGACATTGTTGCCCCTCTTCCATGGGCACCAGGTAAGGCTCAATTTATCTTATTTATGACTGACTATTTTTCTAAGTAGGTTGAAGCACATGCATACGAGAAGGTTAGGGAGAAGGAATTCATTGACTTCATTTGGGACCACATCATATGTCGGTTCGGATGCCATCCGGAATTGTGTGTGACCACGGGAAACGGTTTATCGGCAGCAAAGTGACCAAGTTTCTCGAAGATCACAAGATAAATAATCTTACGACACATTATCACCCTAGCGGGAACGGGCAAGCCAAATCAGCAAACAAAACCATAATCCAAAACCTCAAGAAGAGGTTGACCGTCTCCAAAGGTAAATGGAAGGAGATCCTACCCGATGTCCTTTGGGCATACCGCACGAATGCGAAGTCCAGTACTAAGGCTACTCCATTCTCATTGGTTTATATTGTCGAAGCCCTAATACCGGTCGAAGTCGGGGAGCCAAGTATCAGATAGCGATATGCAACAAAGGAGTCAAATGATGAGGCCATGAATACGAGCTTGAAGTTATTGGATGAAAGGCGTGAAGCTGCTCTTGTTCGATTGACTGCCCAAAAATAAGGGATCGAGAGGTACTACAATCGAAGGGCCAACCTTCGATACTTTAATCTCAGGGACTTAATACTGAGGAAAGTCAGCCTAAACAATCGGAATCCGAACGGAGGGAAGTTGGGTCCGAACTGGGAAGGACATTACCATATTCTCGAGGTCAACGAGAAAGGATCCTATAAGCGCGAAATGATGAATAGAGAAAAACTATCAAGCAATTGGAATATATCTCACCTAAAACGATATTACTTCTAAGGTATGACCCCGTTTTATTTCCTTCTTATTTCAGACTAACACTTGCAGGTGATCAACATGAAGTGGAACGAAGTTTTTAGGTTTGAAAGCAAGTGTTGCACTCTTTTTTCCTTAGATCGGTTTTGTCCCAAATGTGTTTTTTCAGGAAGGTTTTTAACGAGGAAACAATGGATTGTGCTAACTTAGAATCAGTTTCAATTATGAATCGCTACCGAAGATCAACTCAACAATATCCGAGGTTCCTCTACAATCAACCTCGAATACTGGGAGGGGGGTGTTATCCTAGGATGTGCATTACCTTCGGATATCAACTTTAGCAAAGAAATTACTTCGTAAAGGAAGGGTCTGGATAGGTACGATATTGTAAAGTCCAAACGGCCAAACGAACCGTGCCCACATAGATTTCTCGAGCCATGGCATAAAACATGTACTCATGTATGACTGTTTTGCACAAGAACAAAGAGAAGTAATTTCCTTGCAATCATCTTATGTTTTAAAAAATTTCTCTTTACATGCCTCAAAGAGTTTCGTACTTCCGATCTCCTGAAATAACGAGCCCAAGGAAATTTATAACCGGAGTATGAACGACCACTCCCTCACTCGGGGACTGCCGTCCGAAAACAAACTCGAATGGCCCAAGTCACTGGGCCTCGGGGGCATAAGACCTATTAGGAAACTCCCCGGTTTTAAAGGCCACGGCCACCCCACTCGGGGACTGTTATCTTGGGCAATCCCAGATAGCTCGAGAAAACAAGTCCAATGGGTAGCTCCCAAACTAAAAGCCTACGGCCAAACACGGCTCGGAGACGTCTAAAACCCGTAACCAAAACTAGACCTTCAAAAAAGAAATATTTTCATAACCGGTTGTAAAGGCTACCCTCAGTAAACTTTGATATCGGCTACCTACTTTGATAAAAGGTTTCGGGTAACACCGAAACCCCAAGACACCTTAAGAAAAAGTAAGGCAAAGGCAAGATTTGTTTGAACTTTTGAACATAGACAAAATTATTATGCTAAGGTGTTCCAGCCCTTACGAATACAAGTAATAAAGCAAAGGGAAAATTTGAAAGCCAAAGAGGAAAGAAAGCCTTGTATATATATATATATATATATATATATATATATATATATATATGTATGTATGTATGTATATAATCTTTTTACAAAGGCCAGAATGTCCCGATAAAGAAATTTACAATGACCAAAGCGGCCTCAAAGTTATGCAAAAGGCAAAAAATAAAAACATCTAAAGGCCTAAGTGGCATGTTCCTCATCGGGGGTAGCGTCTTCATCCTCGGGATCTTCCCCATCTTCAGATTTGGTTAAGCTCTCGGAATCATCCTCGGGAAAAGACAGCTTCCGGGCCCTGACTTCTTCTACCTTGGCATTCTCGATTTCCGCCAATATGTCTAAGCCTTGAGCATTGACTCCCTCGAGGGATTCCCCTTCAAGCTTGCCAGCTTGCATGATCCACCATGCTCTTGGCATCCGCCTAAATAGACTCGACGTCAACCTTGAATTGGGCCACTTTAGTATCGACCTTGGTATTGGCCACGACCACCTCAGGTTTGGCCACCTCGAGCTCCATGGCAAGGCTCTCTTGACCAGAAATAGCCGAGTTTAGCTCAGCTTCGTGCTTTGGGCTCCTCGATCCTCTTGGCCTGCACTGAGGTCTACTCTTACGGCCTAAAGCTGGGCCTCACCCGACGCTAGTTGTGCTTGGACAACTTCCGTTTCCGAGGTTATGAGATCCATGTTTTTCTTGAACTCCTCGGCCTCAGTTTGTATCGCGTATACCTACGCCTGGAGCTGCGCGATTTGTTCAATCCTTTGTCGAACCTATAGGATCGGATCGTTAGCCACTGAGTCCAGTTCATCATCACTATCTTCAAGTACTCGATTTACCTGCTCGGCCCACTCGGCATGCTCCTTCCGAGCCGCTTCTTACTCGGTCGGAAGTTTCTCACTCAGAAGCTTATAGGTATCCCTCTTCTCAATAAGCTCCCGAACCTCAGCCTCGTGCTGGGCTAACTCCTCCCAGATTCGAAGGAAAGTCTCATGGTGCAGTACCGAGTCTTGCAAGCATAAAGAAAGGTGTTCGGATTATTTGCAACTTCAAATTTTAAATAAATAATGAACGGACACTGGAAGTTACCCAATTCAAAGCCTGTAGGGCTTCATTGAATAGGCACGACGCTTCCACTGCATCCATCACGAGTTGGTCCTCTTCGGTCACCAAGCAACTAAGGTAGATAGCAACCCCCACGGGGGCAGAGAAAACTCGGGCATCCTCAAGGACAAAGAAAACTATTGACCACATGCGGTCAGGGTTAACACTCGGGGCCGGGAACAGATCCACCTGCTTTGGGCTCGATGAAGACCCATTGGCCCCCGATGATGGTACCTTATCTGAAATCGGCAAGTCACCAAGCTCCGTGACATCTTCTGAGGCAGCAGACTCTAACCCGTCCAAGAAGTTGTGGATATCAGTCGCCCCCTGAGGCCCCTCATAAGAAAGGCCTTCTAGCATACCGTCCTTGTGTATCATGGCGACTGAGAACTGAGGGGACCTGGTAAGGTCGATTTCCCCAAGCTCATCTCTCATGGCACCTTCCTCTGCTCGAGAAGTGTCAGCACCGGTCTCTCTCTCGACCTCCATGGCCTGGGGAAAAGAGTCGCACCCCGTTTCGATTCGCAGATCTCGGCCAATGCCTTCTCGGCGACCTCCTCAGCTCGAGGCAAAGCGGTCCGCACCCGAGCCATTAGCTCAGAAATATCTTCTTCTTCTTCTTCTTCTTCTTCAGACTCATCCCAAAGTAGTACTTACGTTTCATGTTCCATTTCTCGGGAAATGGCATGTCATCGACAGGGATCAAGTCTGAAGTCTTTATTCAAACAAATCAACCATCCAACCTCGGTCCGAGCCTCATCTATAATCGAGAACCGAGCCCTATTGCCCCCCCCCCCCCCCCCCAATAGAGTCGGG